>SBJP01000464.1:0-14734 GCA_014805705.1 Cucumispora dikerogammari
CCCCTCAATATTAATTTTTATCTCTCTCTCCCCCCCCCCCCCCCCCCCCCCCCACTATAATTTTTATTTAGTAAACTACACTATAGTTTTAATTAAGTAAAAATATTTAAGCAAAAACTACGACAATATATAGGAATTTTTGATATTATTTATTAAAGAACACTAAAACACCCATTAGTGTCATTTATATACTCCAATCGAAATAAAACAAACGAACAAACGAATTATGTGAAAAAGAAAAATACTTGAAAAAAAACTAAAGGTGTCTAGACTAGGTTTTTTCTTTTAACGCCGCAACAGAAATAAATAAAACGAAGCTTCGGCTATCATTTTGATAATTAAATTCGAACTTTGGTCAATTTTTAGCTTGTTTTTACTAAATTAATTTATAATAGAAATTTGCTTAATAAAAATTATAATAGTAAAAAATAAAAATACTTGGCAAGTAGCGTTAATTGTTTGTAATAAAAGTTATAAATATTCTTTGTCTTCTTGTTTATCAGAATCTGAAGTTTAGATACTTTATATTTTCTACTTCGTCTTTCAAACAAGTAGAATTATACCCGTGATTGGTTTTTTTATAGCTGTTGCTAAGTCTAGAGTGTGTTTAAACACTGTTTTGGGAGAAAGCAAATTATGTACAATTGTTTTTAAATTGGCGAATTTTTTCTTGCTTTTTTTTTTACCAAATTCAATAAGATTTTTAATAATTAAAAATTGCTATTAAAATTCAAGATGTTTTTGTTTCGAGTTAAAAAATCGAAAAGAGTAAACAATATTTTAAAAAAAACACATATTTTAAGCCGCATCTTACATAAAAAAACCAGTTTAAATTTTGAGTGGATTTTCGAAAAAAAAACGTTTTTGTCTTTTTTAGTTTATTTGATATTTTTAAAAACTAGCTTTTGAGCCACGGTTAGCAAGTAAAAAAGTTGCGGAATTTGTATATAATGATACACGCCACAGACTTCTTTTTCGCGACTTCTCTCTCTTAACCCATTAAAGAACTAACTATATTAAATGTCATAGGCATTTAGAGACACCAGGCTTATAAAGACACCATTCTATAAAGAGAAGATTGATTAAAGAAAATGCGAAGAATCAAAATTTAATAAAAAAGAATGTTATAGTAAAATTATGAATTAAAAGAAAAACATAAGACAAGATTAAAAACGTATTAGAAATCACTGCGGGAAGACATAGGTTAATTTTTTTTAAAATATTTATATTCAGAAAGTGAGCACTTTTTTCGGGAGTAGATAATGTTTTGGGGCAAAGTTTTTTTTTTAAAAACTAAATAAGCCACATCAGTTTATTCTTTCTATTTATAAAACTGCTGTTTTCTGAGTTTTTTTTTTGAAATTTTAATTAAAATTTTCTGATAATTTTAGTGTTTTTTAATGACCTTGGTTAGGCTATTTATTCGTTTCTTGAGTGTTTTAAAATTGATCTTTAAAGTGAACTTTTTTAGTGAATTTTTCTGAAAATTTTAATTGGTTTTTTTTTGATAATTTTTATGATTCTTAACTGATTTGATTGAGATATTTAATCGTTTTTTGAGTGATTATAAATTAATTTTTTTTAGTAAATTTTTTTGGAAAAATCAATTAAAATTTTCCATAATTCTAGTAATTTTTAAAACGCTTTGCTTTGGGTATTTAATCGTTTCTTGAGTAGTTTTAAATTGATCTTTAAAGTAAACTTTTTTAGTAAATTTTTTTGGAAAAACTAATTATCTTTTTTTTGATGATTTTTTGGAGATTTACAACAGGGTTTTCTTTGTGTTTTTTCGTTAAAAAAACTCTTTTATTAGCGTTTAAGGTTGGTCCATAATTTAATTTAATCTTTATTTTTTTTGTTTTAAGCTGTTTCAATACAGGCTGGAAGTCTGATTTTAACTTAATTTCTATTTAAACAATTTTAAACTTTTTATAAAGAACTAAGGTCTAATAAAATGGTGTGCGGACGTTTGAAAGCGATGACAATTGATCGGATGCCGTTTGAATGCGGTCCCGTTTGACCGCGGTGCCATTTGACCCCAGTGTCATTTGACTGAGATGCCATTTGACCGCGATCTTTCTTAAAAAAATATTATTTGTTTTTCAATACAAATTGTTTTTTTTAAAAAAAAACTCTGAAAAATTTTAGATTTTACGTACACCAATGTGTTTCTTAAATTTTGATTTGAAAAAATTTCAAGATTTTTTAGACAAAAGATTTTTGTGAAATAAAGTTTGAAAAAAATTTACGTTTTTACTTGATGTAAACTTTTTTTAAAAAATCTCGTTTGAAAAACTTTTAAGGTTTTACGTGATTAAGGTTTTTTCAAATTAAAGTTTGAAAAGCTTTTTATGTTTTACGCTGACCAAACGTTTTTTTAAAAAACTAAGTTTAAAGAAATTTAAAGATTTTCCGCTACTAGATTTAAATGAAATTAAGGTTTAATAAAATTTTGGGGTTTTTAACCTAAGTTTTTTTGAAATTAATATTTAAAAAAATCTTAAAGTCTTAATGATCAATGTTTTTTTTTTTAAAAATATAAAGCTTTAAAGTTTTATAGGGTTTTAGAGCGATCAAAGTTTTTTTTGTAATTAACCTTTCAAAAAAATTTTAAGATTATCCACGACTAAAGTTTTTTTGAAAATAAGTTTAAAAAATATTCAAAGTTTTGTACAGGCGAGAGTATTTCCGAAATTAAGGTTTTTAAGTGTTTTTTGGTTTTTTGTGAACATCTTTTTGTTTGTTTTTGATGTTTAGGTTGAAAAAAAATTAAGGTTTTCAAAGATGAAAGATTTTTGAGTTTATATTTTGAAAAAAAAACAATTTGTATTGAAAAACAAATATTGTTCTTTTTTAAGAAAGATCGCGGTCAAATGGGATGGAATCTAATAAAATCAGTTCAACGAGTTTGATCGATCCTATAACTTATTTTAAGTATTTTTTTATTTTAAGACGATTATAAAAGTTTTTAAAACTTTATCGACGTCTAGAAAGATATGTTTTTTTTTTACTCTTAAAGTTTCAAAGTTTAAACGCAGTAGTTAAAGCACGTATATGTTTTTGACAGTTTTCGTTTTTTCTAGTGGTGTTTATGCTAAACTGGTTTTTTAAACAATATAACAACAAAAAAAATTGTTATTGTGAGATTATATTAATACAATATTTTCTTTTAGTTTAAGTCACAAAAGTTTTTATTTATCTTATTTCTTTTACAAACAAAAAAAGGTGTTTATGTATTTTCATTGTTGTTTTTAAATCCAATAAGCAAAAATCTGAATATTAACTTCTAATAAACTTTTTTTCTTTTTCAGCAAGTGCTGGTAACAGACTATATTTAACAGAATAAAAAAATTGATAGCGAACTTGTGAAGTGATTTTAAATGTTGTTATATATCGTTGGAATAATATAAAGCGTTTTTTTGGTTGCACGCAAGCGAAACTAAAAAAGTTTTAAAACAATGTCAATTCGCTTTTCTTTATTGTTTAAATTTTGTTTTAGGTAATATTGTTTCGAACATTTCTGTTCTTACTCTCTTTTGAAAACATTTTTACTTTTAATGTTCACCGGATTTCTTAAATATACCCCTACGATATATACAAATGTTCTCAAACATCTTAACATAATATTAACTATCTCAGACATTATGTTAAGTAGTACTCAACTTAAAATTTTTAGTCTTCCTGCAACTTACGCGAATAATGTTCAAAATTCTGTATGATTTTGGTTCAGAAAAAGTTAACAAGAACATGAACGTTTTACACTTATATTATTTGCCAAGGTTTTATGAGCTCAATAAAGATTAGTATCTTCCAAACAAAATATTAAAAAAAGATTCTAAGATATTTTATTCTAATACTGCCAAGTCCCTCGTTGATACTTCGTTTATCTCAGTCGCACAATCTACTTCTTGGTCAATTTTTAATAAGCCTTTGTTTAATGTTCAATCACAATAAAAACAGTGTCATCCCGATTATTGTGTAGACCGTGACTTCTCGTATCTGTATTTTTTTAACTATAGTTTCTTCGTAGAACCCAAGCATTAATATTTATAGGAATGGTGTTATTTTTTTACATCTGTCTAGCGAACATTCTATCGGCAGCTAGATCGCTGTTTCTTATTGCGACATTGTGAATCGCGTCAATAACATCAAGATGTCACTCTGTAAAAACACTTTCAAACACACTCTCGTCGACTGTTTACCTTGCCCATATATCAATTTTCTTAAAAACTTCTTCGATGACATCTGTATTATGATGTCTTTTCATCACTTGAGCTCCTCTCTTTACAAACATTATATTGAATGTTGTGTTTCTTGTCGTTGTATGTAGCATATGCTTATATGAACCTGTAATTCTCTTATAAACTTCAATCCATCTAAAAAACAAGTTTTCTGACTGGCAAGTGACTGATATTCTATACTTCAAAGCCTCACTTAACCGTTTCACTTGTTCTTGTATTCACGGACATATCGCTCTGCCACGAACATAGCGTGTCTGATATTTAGCACATAACCCCCGCCATACTCGAATTTACAGACTCTTTTTCATTATCTGTATGTAAAATTACAGGAGGGCCAAAAACTAAAATTATATCTTCGATGCGGACACGACTTCTATGCTTGTTTTAGAACTCAAATCTTTAGTCCAAGCAAACTTAGAACATGAATCAAGCTCAACCAACAACTATTTTTTGTTGTCGTTTCTTTCTGAATAATGTCTTGGCCGACTAGATCAAAAATATATCGTTCACAGACGAAAAACGAGCTGGTTAGAACAATAATTGGTCTAGTATTCATTAGAAAACGAGTAGAGCAATGAAAACAACTTCGTGCAACCGCTATCACACCAGATCTACAAATATTATAGATTATGTCTTTTAATAGATCGATTAATTTATCTCTCACCAAGTGACCATGTGTCAAATGCACATTTTCTATATGTAATTTCTTAAAAGTGTGTTCTTCGCTCGTATTAACACAAATTAACAAAGTAGCTCTTTTTTTATAAAACAAACTTTGGTTCTCTTTTCCCTCAATCGAAAGTTTATTGCATTTTTTTTAATAGCACTTTTTTGTTCAGATTTTAGTTCTTCTGGTGTCGTTGAATTGTTTTAAAGGTTTAATATCTCTATTTTGTAGCGAGTAGTTATCTCAATTAAGCGCTGGGTTTTTTGAAAAAACATATTTTAAAAACTACTTTATATTGTTTTTTTAGAAAAAACATAAAAAAGATAAAAATATAATCTACGCTTTATTTAACTTTTTTAATTTGTATGAGAAAGTAAAATAATCCATCTAGTATTTAGTGCAACATAAAAGAAAAACAAAAAAAACTTCTTATGAAAATCAAAATCTTTTTCTCAAAGTCTTTAATTCATCTTTTTTTGTTTTTTCTTTTAGCGATAATTGACTGCTCTTTTTTAGAATAACAAATTATATATTTCGATGGTTATTGGTTTTTTCACTATTTCGCATTTTTATTGTTTTTTTAAACTCGAAAAAGAAACATATTTTTAATAAAGAAAAGGCAATTGTTAAATTAAAAATTTTATTAAAAAAAACACCAGTTCTTTTTAGATTAGAAAACAGAAGCTTCTGGCCCAATTGAGAAACCCTTTCAAAATAAAGAAATGGTTAAAAACATTCAGTAAAGAAAAAAGAATTATTATTCCGTTTTGAGCAAAGAATACAATTGTAGAAAGTGTTTGTTCGTCTTTCTTTTGTTTTGCTGCATCAAACACAAAGTTTTTGAGTATTTGCATTAATTTTCATACGATATATTTGACATTTTTTTCGAAAATGAAGGTTTCACATAAGCTAAATTCGTTTTTCTTTGCTAGTTTGAATGTACCACAGATGATACTTTATAATTTTCACGCGAGTTTATCGAATTACGTTTGATATTTTTGATTTTTTATCTAAATTTTAATGTGTCTTAAATGCTACAAACGCTGTGAGATGATTAAAGACAATTTGTCTTTTATTAGTAGTCTCTATCTAACTTTTATTGTCTATAGATTGGTATTAAAAATGACCGTTTTTTAAGCAATCTTTTTCCCTTTTTAAAAGAGCGCATTATTGGTTTTATATCGAAAGGCTTTAGTTAATTAATTGAAATTAAAACAAGATCTAGAGATTTTACAGTATAATAAAATAAAATATCTTTTTAAGTAAATTTTTATTTATTTTTATAGATAATTTACATAAAAAAAATAATTAATTAAAAAAGTCTTAAACATCGGAGGTGACTTTATAAGCTGGATGATCGCATAATCTGGTGACTTTAAATAAAGAAAAAAAAAGATTTTTCTCTGAATCGCATAGATTTTTATAAATTACTACTATATAAGATACAAACTCGGCTATGTAGCTATAATAAAATCTATATATATTCTACTATTACCGAACGAGCAAACAAACGGACTAAAACGAAAGAACAAAAAACTAAAACGAAAGAACAAAAGAACGATCGAGCGAAAGACTAAAATGAACTTACGAACCAACGAACGAACGCTACAATCGACTTCGTAAAAACGAACGAAACAATCAGCGATAGAAATCTAAAAAACTTTTTTTAGTAAAGTTCTAATAAAATTATATATTTGAAGATTTTTGCGAAAAAGCGAAGAGTTTGGCTTGTGGAATATAATAACTTTGTTTTTTAATTGTTGTTATAGAAGATACAGTATGCATAAGGTACCCGTCGCTTTCGATATGATGTGAATAATCTATTTATTAAAATTATCAAATAAAAAATAACAAAGAGCAAACTTATTTATTATTTTTCGGATATCTATATTTATAAAAATACTTAGTTTTACGCGTGATGAGTAGCTTAGAGCTCTAATAAAACTATTTAGTTAAAACACAAAAAAGAATAATTTGTTATGCTGTTAAAATATAACAATAAAAACATTCTACATTGTATCAGCTTATTCGATTGTATATTTTACATTTATATCAAAGGCTTGGGTTTTAAAACTGTTGTAACTTCGAATAAAAAAATTTTTTTACTTACTTATTTTCGCTTTTTACATAAAAAGCCCAATAAAATACTATGTTGCTATTATTACATGATGCCTCTTTCTGCGATCTAATTAAGAGTTAATAAGTGACGAGTTCGAAATTGAAATAAAATATCGTAATATCCGAACAATGTTCAAAAAGCGAAAATTTAGTTCTGAGTAAAAGTGGCGATTAATATTGTATTATCATTATTTTTTTAAAACTTTTCTTAATATATAAATAATATATATGTGTTTTTACTAAGACTTTTAATAAACAGCTGAGCGAGTGTAGATTAATTAAAAAAAATTGTATGAGATACATCATGGCGTTTATATAGTATTTTCTTTATGAAGAATTATTTAGTTCATTTGTTAATTTGTTCTTAAATAAAAATAACTAATCTGACCCGAGAGTGTAAGAGTAATAAACATTTGGCTTTTAAGTTAAATGTTCTTTTTAGAATAAGTTTTAATTGAACTTAATATAACTACAAAGCAAAAAAATAAAAAAAAAACAAATTATTTTTTATGTGTCACAATAGCACAAGAAACCGAAACTCCAAAGCTAGATGTCCTAAAGAGAACAACCTTTGTCTGTTTAATTTTTTTAAGAGACGTTTTTTATACAAGAAATCGTTTTATTAAATTCTTAAAAAAAAGATGTAAAAAAAATAGAAGCTTTTAAATTATTGCAAAAATATATTAATTTAACACGAAAAAAACACAACTATAGCTTAAAACAGTATATCATAGCAGTTACACACCAAGAAAAAAAAATAGATATTCTGACTCTTTATAAAGCCGGGATTAAACCAAAATTAATCGCAAGAGAATTATTCGTTTATCACTCGTTTGTTTACTGGGTGATTAGAAAAAAATCTGCTGTGCGTGATTTTGCTAGAAAATCCGAGTCGGTCAGTAAAAATTGTTAGATGAATAATATTAAATATTTTAAACGTAAAATTGAGATCAATAACAGACTTAGTGGCCCAAGACTGACAAACACTATTTAAAACAAAACAGGAAAAACAGTTTCACAGTAGACTGTTTTAAGATCATTCGCGATTGAGAGCTTTTACGCTCAAATGCTGCGAAAAAACCACTTTTCGGCGATAAAAAATAAAGGATAGATATAGTTTAATTTTAAAAACAATTTACTAAACACTTCGGAAGTTTCTTAACGTTGTTTTTTGTGACGAGTGTAAGTTCAAGATTGCAGAACCTGATGGTCGTCAAAAAGTATTGGAAGAGATAAAAAAAGCTTTTTTTAGGAAATATTGCTTTCACTGTAAAATTCAGGGATAAGAGTATAATGAACTGGATATGTGTGTCATATGAAAGCGATAGTAGAATTGTTTTAGTTGATGAAACTATGAACTCTATTCGCTATACTCGTCGATTAACTGAAAAACTCTTTAAAACCGCTTCAATGTCGGATATTGAGAGCAATTTAATATTTCAACAAGCTAAAGCAACAGCTCACACAGCAAGACACACGGCTTTAGATTTAGAAAAAAAGATGTAAATTTGTTAAACTAGCCAGACAGTTTTCCGATTCCGATCCTATAGAAAATATTTGAGCTTTTTTAAAACTAAAGTTGCTCGATTACACGTTTTCTAATAAGAAGATTTTATTTGAAAAAATAAAAGAATTGAGGCAAAAAATATCAAGTAAATATATCAAACAACTTATTTAGCATGTGAAAACGTGTGTAAGGGTGTTTAAAAACAAAGGGTAGATATACTCATTATTAAACGAAAATTCTATTTTTTCTTGTACTATTTTTTTTAAAAAAAACAAAACGTTTTCAGTTCAAAAAAGAAAATTTTGAAAAAAATTAAACAGCCAAACGCTTGTTTTATAATAAAACCTTTAGCTTTAGGTTTCGAGTTTTTTGGTTCTCTTATAACCCATAAAAAAGCATTAAAACCTTATTTCTGTTTTTTTTTGTTGGGTATACTCTTGATATTGTGTTTTTGCTTTTTTTATTGTATCATACTCTAATATATAAAAGCAAGATTTTTAGAATAAAATGCTACAATAAGGTAAACATTTGTTTTTTGATTTTATATTGATGATTTTTAAAAAGTTTTCTAATAATGGACGTAGTTTTTTTTGTTTTTTGTTGTAACTAGAATATATACATTTAGATAGTATAAATTTTTTTTAAAAAACCTTTGTATTCATTTAATATTAAAAAACTGACTCACACTCTACTTGAATTAAACAAACAGTCTAAAAAAACTTTACAGCTATTCTACCTTCTCAAAACATATATCTTTGACAATTTTTTATTTTTAAAAATAGTTTTTAGAAATGAATATCCATACTTTATATTCCAACAAGTATAAATATCGTTTTTTAGTTATTCCGTTCTTTTCATATAAAGCATCCCGTTTTAAAAATCATTTGAAATTTAAACATGCTTTAACACTTCTTTATTTTATATTTTTACCCCCTTACTGTTTCTAAAGTAGAAGTTTTCTCGTTAAATCTAAACAATGCAATCTCGTAAATTATAAACCCTTGTTTCTTTTTGAAAGTTTTTTTAATTCCTTGAAATCTCCCGATAAAGGATGTCCGTTCCCGTAATGAAAAGATGAACCATTGAATATATCTGTCATTATTTGTTATGTTTTGTCGATAAGTGCGCCTCAATTAAAGTAGTAAAAATTGTCTCAATAGTAATCGTTTTAATTTCTCTTTCAATTGATTTTAAAACTTTTTTCTTTTTATGATCTTCAGTAGCTAATGGATCTGGGGCTCTTTTAAATATAACATATTCCCTATCTTTTTTTGATATCTCTTCAATTAGTTTAGAATACACGACATTTTCTTCTTCATAAGAATTTAACTTTTTCATATACAATTACTCTAAGTCATATAAGTTCAAATTATGCAAACATAATGCGATATCTGACTCACCACAAGAATCAACAAGTTGTCTAAACAACGAATGAGCAGCTTCGTATAGTGTTTTCATTTTCAGAAAAGCTTTTTCTTTTTTTTGCTTTCCTCTCATCAAATTCTTTTGTAAGTAGTTCATTCTTATTGTCCCAATTTGTCTCTAAAAGTTTTAGGTATATAATCTGTTTCAATGTATACAAAAAATAAGATGTTTTGTTTCTAATGTTAGCTGGTATATTTTCAAGTTTTGGCACGATTTTCTTTAACTTTATAAAGTGAACGGAGTGTCTTTCATATATTCTTTAAAGTAAAATCGATCTTTGATAAAACTTTACTGACATATCAGCCAGCGCTTCCTTGAGTTTTTTTGATCGAATGTTGTATGGGCCCTTTATCTAGCTTAATTAAAGGATCCATTTTTTTATTTTTTTCAGTATGGCAAAACCCGTGTCTCTCGAATGGTTATTAACATGGCCTTTAGAAATAAAAAAAAGTTTAAAAGCCTTCTTAGGGTTTTCTTTAAGATATTGAATGCGAGAGTTTTTGTATTGTTCGTGTTTGTTTTTAATAGAAAAAACGAAATTAATTTCCCCTGCTTTTCTAATACACGTTTTTACCATATTTGTTTCTACAATGAAATTTAATTCTGACAATTTTGAGCCTTTAAGAAACACTATTTTATTATCTCTATTCATAAATACATCGCCAACAAGCATTTCAATTTTAGTTTCGATTTTATCAAGAGTAATTCCATAATTGAGCATATCTTCAGACTTGTTGAAATTAATAATTGTTGTTATTGATTTTGAGTCTTCAGAAATGGTTGGTGTGTTGAGTAAAACTGAACTCTCTGTTGATATTATAGGCTTAACAGTTTCTTTTGTTTGTAGTTCAGATATGTTTATCGTCGCAAAAAAGTGTGTGTTTATCTTTGAATACAAATTGATTAACATGGGCTTTCTTCTGTGGGGGAAATATAAAAATACTAGTTGTCGAAATATAGAAAAATAAAGCACAGATTGTCTTAATATAAAAAATAAAATAAAAATTGACACTTGCTTGTATTCCCTCTCTCCATTATATTTTTTATATCGAAAAATATTATTATAGATTAAATGGAAACAATATTTAACTGAAAACGAGCCAAAAATCAACCAGAGTTTGATTTTAATTAGTAATTGATAAACGGGTGATATTTTATTTATAACTATTGCTTCTTTAGCTGCAAAAACACGAACTAAAGATCGCTATTATTTTTTTTTCAATTGTGTGTTTTTTTATAAAATTCGTTTCGATCGTTCGTTTTAATTTGATTTAAAGTACTTAAACGACATTAATAGATGTGTTTATGTTTTTTAAATAGATTAAAAGGAAAAATTACTATATAATGTCTTGCTTTTTACTTAAACATTTTCGTTTAATTAAGTTATAATAAAATGTTGTTTATTTATGAATATTGTGTTTTTTTTAATTAAAATTATAGTGAAGTTTGCTTAATAAAAATTATAATGGTTAGAGGAATACTAGACAATTATCGACATATTAATAAGTAGGATAATATTAGTCGCTTTCATTTTTATTATTTATATTTAGACTCTTTTCTTTTTTATAATTACTCTTTTTATATATAACTGAGAAAACAAAGTTACTTTTACTTTAAGCTCATTTAAAAACGAATATGTTAAAAGACATATCGACAACAAAAACTTGCTGTTTTTTTGCGTTTTTTTTGAGAAAATTCTTATATCTTTTAAATGACGGAGCATTAAGATAAAATAAAAAAGAAACACAATTTAAACAAATCAAGAGTGCTTTTAAAACATGCACTGTTCATTTTTTTTTCTTTTTGTTTTATTTTTTGTTTTTCGTTCTTTAATGAAAATACTTTTGAAAATTGTTTTCATAAAAAAATCTTCTTATTCATATATATTGTGAACATGATTTAGTTATCTAATTATATTATAATTTAAACAAACAAAAAATATTTAAAGAAATTTAATCAAAAAAAAATTTTTTTTAATCTTAAGTAACAAACCTCGTCTGTCTTTATTGACAGCCCAGTTTATAATAAAAAACGTGCCTGAAAGCTAATATTTATTTTCATTGCACGCTCTTTGTTTGATTTAATATGCCGTCTGTGACTTTTTTATTTATTTTTATAGTGGTGAGCGGGAATAACAGGTGTATTTACGTTCTTTAATATAAAAAACTGTATAACCGCTATAAAAGACGAAATATTTTTTTAATTTTTTTATTTGATTAAAAAACCGTAATGCTTAATCCTTAGAAAAATTGACCGTTTTAAAATAAAATATTTTATACCTTTTTTTATTTGTAATTTTTATATTTTTTTTTCTAATTTTTATATTTATTTTTTCTAATTTTTTTTCGCTTATTTTTCAGAAAACACAACTATTTTTTATAAGATCTTTATGTCGTTTTTGAAAACGCTTCTTAAATTTTAAAAAAGAAAATGACGATTAGGTCCTATTTTTAAAATGAAAATTGATCGGTTAGCTTTCATTTCGAAAATAAAAAAAGATTGATTAGCTTTCATTTTGAAAATGAAAACTGATCGATTAACTCTCATTTTAAAAAAGAAAACTGATCGATTAACTCTCATTTCGAAAATGAAAACTGATCGGTTAGGTCTCATTTCGAAGACGAAATTGGCCAGTTAGCTTCCATTTCGAAAATAAAAATTGGTCGATTAGCTCCCATTTTTTTGCAAAAAGGCACTTAATCTACGATTTCTATTCTTAAAGATTAATAACTAAAAAGTTTTGCAAAGATGTTTTCAGCACTTTTCTCCATGTGAAATATTTTTATTGTCTGTAACACAAAACTCTGAAAAAAAAACAAGTTTGTAAAAATAATTTTGAACTTCTTTGCCCCAAAACAAATAAACTACTTTTGTTAATATATTATTTTGTAGATACGAAAAAAACTACAAGCATTATGTCAGTTCTATCGAATATAAAAAAGTACAGATTACAGATATCAGAATCCCAAATGATGATAACGCCAATGCTCGTAAACTGCAATGTAGAATCAAAATGAGAAAAAAAATTAAGTACATTTAATACATAAAAAACTCAAGTATTATCAATGTTTTGTATAGAATATAGATCTGCGTTTTAAAAAAAATATTCAAAGTTTCTTGATAGATCTGGCTTTTTTTCTCGCATTATGCGATTCTCCGGGGTGAAAATAGACGAAACTCATATGTTTAACTGAAAAATTTCTGTTTTTGTAAATTGTTAATATTATTATAGATATTTCGGAGCATTTGTATAGTTCTTTAAACATTTATAATTCCTGCTTTTTATTGATAACTTTACTGAATATATATGCCGCATTATTGTATCCTGCGTTTTTTTAGTTCATCAACCTTCTGATCAAAATAGTTTATATTTTTCTGAAAAATATTGTCACACATCAAACATCTTTCAATCGCCAAAATTTCTTTCTCTATAATTTTAAAAGTAATTTTATATTTTTACTAATAAATATTTTTTGATACGTTTGTTTGTTTCGATTCGGTCCTTCGCCGTTTTGTTCTTTCGTTAAAAGTTTTGTTCGTTTCGTTATTTGGAGAATATAAATAGTAAATTTATATCTATGTAGTCTAGCTCGTATCTTATATAATAGTAGTATATACGAAGCTGCTCGATTTCGCGTAGAAGAACTTATTTTATTTATTTAATATGTTTGATAATTTAAGATAGAAAATGGGGGGGTCTAGGGCATGTAATAATTATTAATCGTTACTAATAAAATAATTTTGGCTAAAATTGGTTTTGGTATCCCCTTTTTTTTTCGGCGTGAAAATTTAACCTCTGTATATTAGAACAGAAGATTTATGAAATAGATAAAATAGTGTTCTTTGTTTAAAATTATTGGAAGAAATGAGACTTCTTCGAGATAAAAAGATGTGTAAAGTTTGTAAAAAGGAGATGATTGAAAAAATGAAAAAAAACTGATGAGTGGGTTTGGCGTTGTAAAGCATTGAAATGCTTGAAAAAAAAAGGTTTCTATTAGATATGGGTCAATTTTATATGGCGGAAAAATTTCCTTGGAGTTTGTTTTAAAAATACTGTATGAGTGAAGTGTTCAAGCCCTGATATACAAATTAGAGCGCAATTGGGGGTCAATTACAGTAGTGTAAAGCGGGTTTTTGGCATCATTCATGGGGCTTTACTGAACATTTAAAACAAGAAGACTGGCGTACAAGATGTATCGTTGATATAATTGAAACCCTGTAACAAAAGGAAAATATAATACAGGACGTTCGGTTTGCACTGTTTGGTATGTGGGGGGAGTCTACCGTCAGCATAAAACTTTTCTTTTTAAACTGACGACAATATGGGACGCACTTAGTCTCGACTCAATCTTTAGAAATAATGTGTACAAGAGTTCTGTTCTTATTACAGATGAGTGGAAAGAGTACAAAAACGTAAAAAAGGTTTTTACTGGACATAAGACCATTAAACATAAAAAACACTTCGTGTGTCCGTCCGACCCAGCAGTTCACACTCAGACAATCGAGTCGCTCTAAGGTAGATAAAAAGGTTTATAAAAAAACGTGGCAGTAACACGAAAGAAAATCTATCGGCCTTAAATGCCGAATGAAAATTTCGGAAAACGAAAAAGATCAGTTTACGAAAATAAGAACACTTTTTCGTTTATAATTAGCTTTTAATAAACGTTTTTTTTTTAACTTTTTTATTTTTTGATCGAAAAAAAAAAAAGGGGGGGGGGGGGGGGGGGGGGCCCCCCCGACTATGAGGCATCTTTTTTCTCCAAAACAACTTTGGGG
>SBJP01000465.1:0-14710 GCA_014805705.1 Cucumispora dikerogammari
ATTAATACTAAACTACCAATTATTTTGCAATCATATTGTCACTGAAAAATATTATCGTAATTATTCTGTCCTAATTTCAATCTTCGTATTTTATTTATCCCAGAAAACAACAGTTTTATTCAATTAAATTGCATTTATTACAAAACCAATTAATTCTAAAAACTTCTGTTTAAGGATACTTTACTTATATGAAAAAATATTCTCCATTTCTATGTTTTTAGATCTACTTTAAAAATACTATTAGACGACACAAAGAAAAAATTCTCTACAATAGATAACTTTAATCTTTTGAATATTTTTTTTGTTTTACGGGGTGAAATTTCAAACGAAAACAAAACGATTTATAAAAGAAATTATTTAATAACGCTCCGCTTAATTTATTGCCTTTTTTTATTTATTGACATTGAAATTCACATATATATATATATATCTTGTCATTGCTTATAACAAAAAATCCTGTTTATCAAGATAAAACACATCAACTATATAACCATAGTACTTGAAAAAATATTTTGTTGTTTATTTCTGAGTCCCGTTAACAGATTTTAGAACAACATTCATGTTTTATATAAACAGCAGCTATCAAAAACTTTTTTATATTTTTTAAATATTTCAAATTCTGATTCAATTGATGAATCTGTAATAGACGAGCTTCATCACCTATATCTACTTTAAAAAATTGTACAAAGTGTTCCTGTAATACAAAAAGTAACACTGTAAAAAAATAAGTAATCGATATCGTGTGCGAAACTGTTAGATTGAGTTTTTTGCAAATATCAATTTTAAAATCTAAAGTAAAGAGAAGATATAATACGTAATATAAAAAATCAGTTCATGATCAAAATAAATTACTCTTCAAATATTAAACTATAATACAAAAATATAAATACGGAGGTTTTATTTTATATTTTTTGTTTATGTGTAAAGGTGTGTTTAAAGACGATTAAAAAAAACAAAAAATTATAATCTTAGTTTTTTAGTTTTTTTTTAAAAATAAGAGACTCGTCGAGTTCATGTGGTGATTTCTTCGTTTATGTTAACCGAAAATAGAATATAAAATTAACATCAATATAATCCAGTTTTTGAAAAAAAATTTATTTGTATCATATCATCATTTTTGTAAAGTATTAGAAAAAAAAGACAAAAAATCTGTAAAAAAATATTTTCTATAGTTTTTTTTAGTTTTGAATCGTTTGAGGAAATAAAATATTTTGTTTTGATGACAAAGACTATCAAAGTGTTTTTTACAGACAACGCAGTGGCAAAACAATCGATGTCAAAAACTTGTCGATTAACATATTAAATTACGAATTAAATATTTCGATGTTTCCATACAGAAATTTTTAAATATTATTCAAGTGGAATTTTAACTCCTATAAGTGAATCCAAGTATTTTCTAGTTTTTCTGTTCAATAAAAGTAATGTAAATATCTCTCGAAGTGAAACAAATGTAGCTTTTTGAACATTTATAAGAAACAAGGGATGTTTTATATAAAACAATATGTTTAATAAACATTCAAACTTTTTCAGACGCGTTTTCAAATAAACAAATTGAAGTTTAAAAAACCTTTTGTGTTTTAAAAAAAAGATAAAACATTTCTCATTTTTTCATTTTGTGTTTGTTTTATTGAAATATGGAGCGTATTATAATATACATTTCTCTATTGAAAAATTCTTTGTACTTGATATTTACAAAATTTGTGTTTACAACAAGACTTTGTTTTTACAGGGTAAAGTTCTTCACTTATGTTGAATAAACTTTAGAACTTTCATATAGCATATAAATATTAAGCCTTTCATCTAAAGATGTTTTTAGTTATACTTTCGTCTAATAATCTACGGAAGAAGTGTTGTTTCGGGATCTATTAAAATACAATGGTTTGGAGCAAAAATAACAAAAATGATAAAACCAAATATGAGCTAAATTTAATTTTTATTATAACAAGTATCTATTTACAACCAGTTAATATTAATTTTTAACAGTCACATCGTTTTAAACTGTTGTTTAGAGCTCAATCGGCATGTCCTACTTTCGCCTGTAGGCGAAAGTAGAACGATTCGTCATATATTAAAATGGCGTCATTTTCCCTACATTCGTTTGTAGGCGAAAGTAGAACAAACATGACTAAAAAACCATCACATAATTAAAAAAGCGACATCAAAAAAAAGAGCCGATATTATAATCTTAGAGGATTTCATATTCAATTATGAAAAGAGTCTTAATAAAATAAGAATATGGAGATGCAACAATAGAAAATGCACATCTAAGCTTATAACGAACTAACAAAACGAATGTTATTGAAACGAAACAAAAAAACGAAACGAACGAACAAAACGTTTTATCGAACGAAACGAACGGAACGAACGGAACGAACGAAACGAACGGAGCGAACGAAACGAACGAAACGAAACGAACGAAACGAAACGAAACGAAACGAAACGAACGAAACGAAACGAAACGAAACGAACAGACGAACAGACGAACAGACGAACAGACGAACAGACGAAACGAAACGAAACGAAACTAAACAAAACTAAACGAAACTAAACTAAACGAACGAAACGAACAAACGAAACGAACAAACTACAATAATTCGAAAGTGAGGTATTTTTTTCACATCTAAATAACATAATAGACTTTTTAACTGATCAATAAAAACGACTTTTTATTATAATTTGTCTCACTTATTATATTTTAAAAAACATTGTTCTACTTTCGCCTACAGGCGAATGTAGGAAAAGTGACGTCATTTTAATATATGGCGAATCGTTCTACTTTCGCCTACAGGCGAAAGTAGGACGACCAAAACAAGTAGCTATTTACAACCGGTTAATATTAATTTTTAACAGACACATCGTTTTAAACTGTTTTTTAGAGCTCAATGGTAAACACATAATATATTTTTTAAAACAAATAATTAATTTATATTGATTAAAATTTTAAAATCAAGACTTATCATTGTCAGTCGTTTAGTTAAAAATTACGAATTAACAGCGACTACTAGTATTATCAAACTGTAAAAAACATTTCTGATATTTTAAAGCAAAAGGTTGGAAAACAAAAAAATAAATTACACGATTAATAAGAATACCGAAAGACGATAGCTGAGTACTAAAATCAAATAAATTATGCTTCTACATTGAAAGGAGAAAAAAACAATAGTTTTCGTTTAATTTATTAAGAAAAAACATTTTTTTAATCATTGAATATGAAAACATTATTGCAGACTTTCACAATGCATTCAAAAAATGCAATTTGTTAAATTTAAAACTCTAATACTCAATTAAAACAGAAAAAAAGTACATTTAAAGTACGTTAACCTTTTGCTTTACATTTGTATATAAAATAACATAAAATAGATATTTTTATCTTTATTAGTGTTTTTCACGAATAACTTCTAGATTCCACGCACTTTTGGTAAAATAAGTTTGTCTCTAAAAAAAACACTTTCGTTCAATTATAAACAGTTCCAGAACAAAGAATAATTTATAAGATCAAAGAGAAATTTTTTCTTATTTGAATTTAGCAAGACAAAAAAAATTTCGCAAGCTCTTTAAGATTCTAAGACAAAACAAAGAGATTTAGTTAAAAACTGTTTAATATTATATATTTACTAAAAAAACAAATATAAAAAAGTGCACTGATTATGTGATTATTGGTTAAACCCTTTAATTGTTTTTCAAATGTTTGTATTGTTATTATTTTACGTTTAATTTATATAACAAGCTTTTAATCATTTCGGTTGTTTTTTTCGTTTTTATACGCAAACATTTCTTTTTTTTGCAATGTCTTTTTAAGTTCCTCTTTTGAAAATGCTATTTACGAAGTCAAAGATATGTTTCTCGGAACGACTAAGATTATGTTTGAGATATGTTTTATGAGTCTAAATACATCTTTTACATACCAAAAAAAACAAGTCTTTTAGTGTTATTGTTTTTTAAATATAAACGAAAAGAAGTTAAAATGTTTTTTTGTTATTTACATCTGAAAGTTATCTGAAATTGACGATAATGTAATTTTTTGTTACATAAAAAATATATTCTTTTTGCTACGGATATGCCCAAAATATACAAGTTATTACGCCATCAGACACAAACGAAGCTACCATTTTCATTTTTAAATCAAAAACAGAACTCACCGAAAAATCTTGTTTTTTTTGTAGAAGCACAGAAAAATAAGAAAAACAACTGCTTTTGGCAAATTATCATACTAATCTTGTTTCAATATTCTAAAAAATAATTATTTTAAATCAAAAAAAAAACCCACACAACATGCGCAAGCTTTTTAAGTGTAAAACCCTCTTAGTAAGTCAAGATTATATTCGTTTTATTTCATTTAGTGAAATACTTAAAAAATTGCATTTAATAATGTTAAAAACAACTTTTATTATTTTTCGTTTTTCTGATGTAAAAGTCGCCAACTAAACAAGCATTGACTTTTTGTTAATTTCTTTATTAAATTCAAATTACCAATTTCACCAATACAAAACATTTTTCTGTGGTTAAAAAGCATATGTAATCAAGTTTATTATTACAGCATCTCGGTTAGCGATAAGTGTAAAAAAATTCATTTTCATACAATCAATATTTTTTACTTTTATTACAACCACGAGTAAGACATGTCATGTAATATTGAACAAAATTGTCATCTTCGATGAAATATTTCAATAAAACCTTTCGTAAATTTAGACACGCTGTAAAATCGTATCTGTCAAAGCTAGACAATTTTTAACACACTTAAGGAGATTTTGTTGTTGTATATTAATTGACGGCTTTTATATATCTTACGTTTATAATATTATTTTACTATACGTGCAAAGTGTCCGCTTTTTGTTTTTTGACCATCACACGTGTTCAGATATCAACAAGCGTTTTGTCATTATATAATATGTGTAAAAAAAAACACATATGTCTTTTGATCTTGATCATCTTATGTGTGTGTATAGATAATGATCTTTTTCTCTAATAATTAAACCTTCTCAATCAACAGAGAGAAGCTTTTAAAACTACAAAACGTTTGATTTTTTCAAATATTCGATTATAGCAGAGAAACTTTGGAAGAAAAACATTGCTTTTTGCTTTTATCATACCCGATCTTATTATTTTTTAACGTTTTGTTTGCTTTGCTGTTTTTTCTAATGTTTTTTACTTTTTTATTCTTCACGTTCTCAATGATGCATTTATCTATTTCAACATTTTTGCTAAAGAAATTGCAAATGATACTCATGAAATCGTATTTTTAAACGTGAAAACAAACATTTCAACAACGAGTGAATTTATGTCTTTAAAAACTAAAAAAACGCCGTTGCTTCTCTAGTTTCATCGACTTTAAAATTTTCATCAGATAAACTGGTTGTTTTTATGGCGAGAGTGTCGATGTTTTCGAAGAAATATCGATAAATCATTAAAAAATAAAAAAAAATTTTGCATTTCGCAAAACTCATAGAGCTGTGAATATATATATATAATACACTTAATCAAAAAATAAAAGTTTAATATAAATATTGCATTAATAAATATGTCTTTTTTATAAAACATTAAATGTTTTTGGCAACATATATAAAATAATATTCTTGTTATACTTTCTATAGTTTTTTTAATGCGCTATGTATATTATTATCTATTTTATATTTATCTTTAATTTTTTGTTTTTACTTTTAACAAAAAATATTATATTCTATACTTACACTATAATAAGTGTATAGAGTACACATGATATTAAAACCAAATAATTATGACCTTAATATAGTTAATCATGGATAATGCCAAATATATGATAAAAAGAATTAAAGATTATTAATATGTGGAATTTTTCAATTTTATATAAGCAAATTTGCTTATATTTATTAATCCCTTTGATAAATATTAACAGATTCACTTATATTCACACAAATGTAATATTCTAGATAAAACTATTGTTTCATGAACGTAATCACTTTTGCAAAGACCCAAAATTAAATCTTGAATCAAGTTTTTAGTGCAAATATCTTTTGATTAAACATTCCATTTAACAATAAATGTAAATTTCAAACAAATAAAAACGATTTAAAAAACATCTGTTTCTCTATTTTAACATAATATAACTTTCCTCCTGTTTTTTGTTTTAAGATATGTTATAAAAGACAATCAAAAATATCATCTGACATTTTCACCAGATTTATATAATGCGGTGTAATCCGAGCGTTAAAAAACATTATATATTAAAACAACGTTTTTCTATTAATAATATGTTTTCATAAACTATTTTTACGTCTTTAAATTCATTGTTTTTTTTTAATAGAAAATTTTATAATAAGACCCATGTTGATTTTAATTTTTATTTTATCAATTATATCAGATCATGAAAATATATTAGAAGAGGAACATATAGACGCAAAGATATTAGAATGTGTAGATGAAAAAGGAAATTTGGTAGAACTTCCGTTTACCAACAAAAACATTACTTATAAACTAAACTTTTATCATGAAGAAACAAGATGCATTTTATCTCTTAATTTATTTATTAATTATACTCTGAATACATATACGCTCTACGCCTTTAAACAACTAGTTAAATGTACTGACAACATAGGAATGAACAGCTTTAAGGACGATTATGGAATTAGAACCAATCCATATAAAGACGTATACCAACTCAAATATTATTTTAACACAAACAAAACAAACAATAACTTAATATACACAGTAGAAGCGATAATAGATACAAAAACTGTTGCACGTTCCAGAAAATACTATAAAAAATATAGTGATTCAATGTTTCCCTATATTAATAGTCATGGCCAAAATAATTTGAAGCCAATAACACAGTTCAGAAAAGAGCTAGGGATAAAAGGAAGTATAATAAAAACAACGAAGTTTAAGTTTAAATTCCGATTAATATTATCACGCTTAGACAAAAAAGGAGAGATTACTATATATATAGAGACCAAACCCTTTAATTTTAATGAAAGTGAAGACGGCTGTTTTTTCTTAGAAAAAGAAGTTAAACATCCACGTTGTGTTAATCTATCAAACGCCGAAAATTAAAAAGCTTTCTAAACTGATTATTTCTTGTTTTTTAGTATTTATTTATAGTGAAAAGAAATAGATGTAAGTAAATCCTTATAACTACATTATTTCTTTAATATTAAACAAATAAAACTAAAACATTAGAGTTGGTTTATATTGTTTCAACTGTTTATTTTTTGTTTTTATATGTGTTGGAAGTATACTATTACCACTCGGAGTTAACATTTTATTTTTCAAACTGAACCTTTTATTATTTTAAATTAACATTTAGAAGCCTAAGGCGATATACACGAAATATTAGAAAAAGATTAACTTTTTGATAAGAAAGTCCAGTAACACAACTAGTTGTTTTTCTAAACATATATAGCAAATCTTTTACAGTCGCCTGCTCTATCGTTGAAACGGCGTTGTTTATAAACCCGAAAAGCGTCAACTTCACCTAAAACCAAGAGTTATATTAAACGTTTGCCTTAATCTTAGTATAAATTTTTTGGTAGCCGCAGCATAAAAGATTAAGTGATATAGAGTTATTGTTTGAACGAGATGTCCAGTTATTCAAATGTTTCAGTTTTCTATGAATTATTGTATTATCGAAAAATAAACAAATCTTATTTCTATGTGAGTAGTTTTTGAGGCAGTTACAAATCTGTACAAAGTAATTAAAAAAAATATCTGAAATTGTTGAATTTATGATAACCCAGGTAAAATAACACTTTTAGTTGAAATATAAAAATTAACATAATCGCCTGTACGCCCCCTCTCCCCCTTCACAGTATGGAGAGGGTCAATATATTTTTACTTTACCCAATTGTGTTCTGACTTGTCGCTGAACTAATGTAGTTGAATGATGTTCGTCGATTAAACATTAAACAGCTCTATAATTATCTTTATTAAAGTGTTTATAAAACGAGTGTATCTTTTTTCTCTAACAATTTACTATATCTAATTGTTTTGCAATAGTTTGACAACGCTTATTAAACTAACCAATCTTTTTTTATTATAGACAATGATGGCCAAAAACACAAACTTCTTTTTTCTATTGTTTTTGATCTTATATCTTACAACGTTAGATGCGAGTTTCCAGAAAAAGTGTATTCGCTTTAATTTAAGTTTTCTGGTTTTATTTTTGAGCTTTCGCACTTTTTTTTTCTTGATATTTATTGTTTTTACTGTATTCTTAATACATAAAAAAAATCTTGTTTTAGATATTATATACTAGTGTGCCTGCTCTGTTTTAATTGTCTTTTTATTATAATGACCGCAGACAAATATTTAAACTAACACTTTAATCAAATTATTTTGCTCCTTTGTTAATGCTTTGTTTCTTTTTTACAGTAGTTTTCGTTTTGGAAGGGTTGTAAGTATTACATAGTTTAAAATAAACAGCGAAGTAAAAAGCGTAAAAAAGGCTCTTTTCTATACAAAGATTAATCAGTGTAAGACAAACACTTTATTGTATAACGAATGTGTCAAACCGAGTTACCTTATACTTAATAATTGGTGTTGTCTGTGAATAACACTATAGAATGTTTATTTATCAGAATATTGTCGAATAATATAAATTAAAAGTTATCTAAAAAAAAAAGCAAAAATGTCAAAACTTTAACTAAATTGGTAAAAGCACGGCTCGAGTTTCTGTTTTTCTAATTACCGAGAAATTAAAAGATATTTTTAGCAACATCTTTATTAAATGTTTTATTTTCTCATAATGTTTTTTACTGTAAATTAATACACCTATCTTACGATAAATAGTTATACTACTCTGTATAATCTATGTCTTATCTATTTTTATTGCTGATTTTTTGTGTCATTCAAACACTCACACTTCTTCAATGTATTACTTGATATATTAACCTTTGGTATTTTATTCGTTTTTCAGTTTTTTGCTAAAAAATAAATGAAAATAAAATGAAAAAGTAAAATATTTGTATTCGTTTTTTAAAAGTTTTTGCGCAAAAAAGTGAAAAGCAAAATCAAACGCTTAAAATGACAATTAATATAAAATGTGTTGTTTTTAAATATATAAAACACTTTAAAAAAAAATTTTTTTTCCAGCCTTATTAATAAACATTTTTTCTAAACATCTATAAAATGATACATATTGAGTGAAGAACTTTTCGTCATTCTTGATCGGTTGCTGTTACCGATTATAACTTTTGTGCTTTTGTTTCAACTCGCTAAAACAATTTTAAAAAGAATGTTAAACAACACCTAAAGATATATTAATAATCCACTATACACTATACGCGCCAGAAAAAATTCAGGAAATCTAGCTCGTGTGGAATCGAAATATAAGATTTCTTTAAAAATTATTAATAAACAAGGCCATTATTCAAAAAACGAAAAAAGCATAAAGTTTCGCTTGTGAGCTTAAGACCTACTCTTGACTCATAAAAAAGCGACAAGTAAATAAAATAAAAAAGCTAAAAGGTGCTTTATTAGAGCAAAAGGCTTGTTTTTACTTAAAAAAGCTTAACCTTTAAAATACTAAAATGAAAAAAGTTAAAAGATGAGTCTACCACAATAAACCCACGCGGTCAACTTTTTACATCATTAGGCAATCTGTCTAATAATTTTCATATTATAAAGTGCTCGCAGTCAATCCTTACATAATTTTCCGCTCTAAAAAAATATGCATAGGAATCTGTGTGTTATAAAAATAGTTTTAGCAATATATTGCTTGAGTTGTGCTCTCATATAAGTATTTTTTTTAGATTTGTGATTAAACATAACATAAACTCTTAAAAAAAACAATGACTATATGCCCTCAACATGTTTATAATATTATTGACGATAGACGCGTATTATTGAGTCGATATCAAACTGTAAAACGCGAACTGGTGTAAAAGCGTTGGCCTGTAGAGTTTAAAGTAGTTACAAAAAGATTTTTTTTATTTAGAAAGAACTAAGCGAAGAGTTGTGAAAACTTGATGTCTAAACAACAGTGTTTCGGCGACATTTGACAACTAAAAGTTTTTTTTTACAGGAGTATTATGATAGCTAGGGTTTTTTATCAAAAATATTCACGTTAAAAGAACATGAAATAAAATTTAATTAAAGAGAATTTTGATAAATTTTGTCTACACACTATGAAATTTTCATTAATCTATAATCGAATTCAAAATAACTTCAAATAAATTGGTTTTGGCTCTGTTTTGCTTAATCGACTTATAAAAAGATATTCGAAGCAATATCTAGCATTACAGACCCGTTTTTATGCCACTACAATTCAATATATGCTGTTGTGTCTTTCTAACTTTAAAAAACGAGCAGTGTTCACATCGCTGTTTTCACAAAATCTTTGAAAAAAGTATAATGAACTTTTCAAAAAGATGTAAAAAAAAAATAAAAACTACTCGGAAACAGAAAAAATCAAGATATACAGAGAATAAAATTTTTAGATGCAATCATTTGATTTCAGTTCGTTGGATATTAGATTCAAACATCAAATAACTCAAACCATTAAATAATATTTTTTTATTACCAATAGACAAGTCAATTCTAGTGAATAACGCTTTTTTGATACGTTATTATTCAAACTTCCTTCTATATATAAAACAAAAGCAAAATAAAGCATTAATCGATCTTAAAATGTTTTCACATTATATGCTGATATTTTTTTATGATGGGGCTTTGTGCACTCTGCATGGAGATCTATTGAATATTCCTTTTTGAAGGGCTAAGAATCAGCGACAAATGGGCGTTTAACTTAAATGTTTGCTACTTGTAGTAGTCCACAATTCTTATTTTTTGTCTTCACAAGGGTGTGATTAAAATAATGAACCTCTATATTATTTTTAAAAAAACCGGGTATTCTTTAAAAGCGAAACTTGCCTAATGCAGTTTTAGAATTTTTTGAAAAAATGTTTCTTTTAAACTTTGCAAATCCACTTGTAGAATGTAAGAATTGTGTGCCAATAAATTAAATATATAACACGCAAACTTATTAGTTCAATTTAAAACTTTCAGTAGTAAATATGTTTAAGCTATTTTATCAAAAACAACTTCGCCGTATGTTTTTATCATAATCGTGAAACATATAGTTTTTAGAAGTAACTAATATGTTTTTTAATTCTTCAAGAAAAGACTTCTGAATTTTAATTTAAAAAGTTTTTTTGTAAGGTCTATTGGCTTTTGCTCGTATCATAAGAAACGAAACACTTTATTATATGCGAGCAGTAAAAAATGCTCCAACAACTTTTTATTTATGAGAAATAAATTTTGGTGTTTTTTTTTGTTTTTATGTAGTGTCGCGCTAGAATAAAATCTTCAATCTTTTACTTTTATAATAAATGAAAACATGTTATTAAAACCATACACATATAATTTTATGTAACTGTTTGAATGTCTTGAACAAGCTGAGGAACAATCTCCGCTGTTTTTTTCTTTGTTCTACAATACAACTGAATGCTACACAAACAATTGCTTGATTCGCAACATAAGATGAAGATCATTGTAATTTTATCAAATTTATTGGGTTTTAAACTTTAAAACTGTACTGGTCGTGATATTTTATCAATTTCCCTGCTTGCTATATCTTTCATCAGATCGTACACTTCTTATACTTTTTTATTTATAAAAAAAATTTTTTTTTAAATTTCTGATATATTGCATATATTATAGGCCGTTTCATTTTAACAAAAGAACGTTTGTTTTTTATCAGCTTGTTACGTTTTTCGCAAAATAATATATTTATATAAAAAAATTTCCTTTGTAAAAAACGAACGAACAATTCTAAACGAACAAAACGAAATAACTATAAAACAAAAAATACGAAACGAATGAAAAAAAAGAAATGAGCAAAAAAAACGAAACTTCAAAGAAACCAAAAATTGAAAGAAACAAAACGGGACGATAAAAAACAAAACGAACGAAAACGAACGATCGATCGATCGATCGAAACGAACGAAACGAATACAAATACAAATACAAAAGCACAAACGAAAAATTATAGTTGTAGAAATACTCTTTAATTTTAATTTTTTCAATCTTTTGTATACTTTTTGTAATTTTATCTTTAACATTCATGAGTTAATATATTTTTTACTAAAAAATATATTCTTTGATGAAAAAACATAATTAACGTTTTTTATAAGTTTAAATCTTTTATAAGAGTAGCTCGCTTATTAAAAAGATCTTTGAAAAAAACTCATTAAACTAGTAATTTGCTATATCGGGTAAACCAAATACGCCCATGTAAATTATTATACTGGAAACTTTTTTATTCTAGCTGCTAATATATTTCTATTAGTTAGAGCAACAGAAAAACGAAGTTTTATTTCGTTTGTCATTTTCACTAGAAAACTATAAGACGCATTGGTTAAAAAACAAAATAAATAAGCGTTCTATATTATTTGAGACGAACAACTTCATCCCCTTATCAACCTTGTATTTTACCCCGAGCTTGTTAAAAAGCTGACATCCCTTCATCCGGATTAGTTTTAACTTTTTTTATCAGCAATATCAAAAATAGTGAAACAACAAGTACTCTTGTAAGAGAAAAGTCGTTAAAAAAAACACTTCTTTCTCGTTATTTCTGATATCTCAACACTATTAAGTTTAATTAATTTTTTTATTTTAAATTTTTTTCGCATCGGCCCAAATGCATTAGTTTTTTGTCTGTTTTTCAAATGCTTCTTTTAAGTCGCTTTTTATTTTTGTTCTGAATTTTAATGTAAAATTATAAGTAATATTATATTTTTATAATTTATAATGCATATTAGTAGTTAAATTGATTTTTTTGTTGTGATTTCTAATGTATTGTATTAGTTGAATTTGATGAAAAACGGATATCGTTTGTTTTATAAAAACTTTTAATGTGATATGTACGTTATTTTCTATTTTTTTAAAACATTAATATTTTTTGATTTATATTACTCAAAAATTGTTTTTTATTATATTTTTTGTTATAAGTATATATAATACACTTGATATTTAAACTAAGTATAAATATAATATATTTAATTTTAAAGAATAAGCTAAAAAGAAAAAAAAGACTATTAAAATATAAAATTTTACATTTACATATAAAAAATGCTTATATTTATGAAAATCTTTGATATATATAAGAACAGATTCATACATTTTTATATTTAAAACAACATGATATTTAAGTCAATAACGCAGATCATTTTTGAAAAACTTTTTGAACTAAAGCCCAAAGCCCGGTAAAAATTTTATGTACAAGTATCGCTTTGATTAAATCTTTCATTTAACAAATAGTACTATCTTCTAATAAAAAAAACATTTTTCTCAATTACATATAAAACAGCACAGTATTCGTTATTTGATGTTTCAAAAGATAATATATAATATACACAAAAACATTGTCTGATGTTTTCACTAGTTTATAAGTCATTATAAATTTTTACATTTAAAACTATTGGTCTTGAAAACAACAATTTTTTACTAAATAATCTGATTCTAAAAAATATGAAATGTTTGAAAATTTATCTTTTTTGTTTTTAAATAGATGTTTTTCTAAAAAAAACCCAAGTTGGCTTTAGTTTACAACTTATCAATTATATCAAGTTATCAAAATGCTCCCGAAGAAGAATGGATAGATGCAAAGATAATAAATCGTGTAGATGGAAATGGAGAATTTGTAGAAGTTCCATTTGCCGGCGAAATCTGTACTTATAAGTTGAATTTCCGACACGAAGAAACAAAATGTGTTTTATCTGTTGACTTAAATATAAAGGAAAACCCGACAAATATACATCTTATCAACTTCTATGCACATCTTGTAAAGTGTACTGGAAATATAGAGATGAACAGGCTTGATAATGATTATGAAATTAAGTTTGATAAAGAGAAAGACAAATACAGCCCCCATTATAAACACAGGAGAAAAGACGAAAACAGTCTGTTTTTTTATGAAGCGGGTGTATCTACATGCTTTGTTGGACATCTTAGATGATATCTTTCTGGGTTTATTATTATAGACGAGTGCGGTTTTTGTATAGAAAGTTGGAATAAAACAAAGTCAATAACACAGTTTCGAAAAGTGTTAGGGATAAAGGAGAATAGAAAAAAAAATCGAAGTTTAAGTTTATATTTTATACAATTTTTGAAAAAAGATTCAAAGATGTAAACAAAAAAATAATTGTGAAGACTATACCATTTAGTTTTAATGAAAACGAGGATGGTACTTTGGTTTTAGAAAAACGAAAAAATTCTCAACGCTGTGAAAAGTCATCAAAAAAAAACATTAAAATTATTTTTCTCCTTTGTTTTAGTTTTTTTTTGTGTTTGTTTTAAGTAAAAAATGCACAGTATTTAAGTTACTATATGTTCAACTTATTGTTTTAATATAACAAATATATTTTAAATAATAAAAGTTCTATTATATATTTCACTTTTTTTACTTTTAAAACCAGATATATCAGAAATATATTAATTTTACATAAAGTTAACAGTTTATTATTCTAAATGAAGATTCTATTATTCAAATCAGACGTTAATTATTCAGACTTAACATTTAAAAAACAAAACAAATATACAACAGATAGTGTAAAGCTTTTAATTTTTCAATAAGAAAAAAGGACAGCACAAATAGTTATGTTTCTAAACATATATAGAAAATCTTCACAGCCACCTTGCCCTATCATTAAAACAGATTTATAAATAAAAACTGAAAAGCGTCAATTCCACCCAAAACCAAGTGTTATATAAACGCTTGCCTTAATTTTAAAAGACATTT
>SBJP01000466.1:0-14691 GCA_014805705.1 Cucumispora dikerogammari
AAACCCGCGAGCCGTTGTAAGTCGGGGAATAATTGTCATCAAGCATAAAACGCTGATTCGCGTTTTGATGTACTCATTTCTAAAGTGAAAAAAGGCGTGATGAAGATATTAATTTATTAAACCGAACCTCATGAGCGACATCTTCGCATATCAGTTCTATCTAATTGAGAAGTTGTCCTTCGCTGAAGTTAGTCATTCGGCCTGCTAGAACGTAATTTTTTAACATCCAGCTTATAGACCAAAGTAGTTCTTCTTCTCTGCTCTATTATATAATGTTCAGTTTTATTGTGTGTTTATTTAATTCCAATTTTTTCCAAGTGTCAATCACAAAAAAAATGTTTGAACAGATTCGTGATAAAACCGAACCCGAGACGATTCAACAAAACATATTATTGAATGAACATTAGTGTTAAAAAAACTTTTATCTGAGATGTCTGTAAACACGTACTAATGACGTGATAGTCAGTGTAACATAGAGATAAAGATGTGTAGATTCATATTCTTAAATCATAAACACGTACAAACTCGCACATACTTTGCCATATATCTTTTTTTATTTACTCTTACAAATGTGAATGTTATCTACTGCATACTATGAACAATATTAAATCTAAAAATTTATCGGGACATAAATGAAAAACATTAAAAAAGATTAATTTTTTACCAATGAACTATACACGATAAAAAGTGTATATATTATATACACACACCGAAACACTGTTAATGATAATGACTGTAATTTTAGATATTCTTGGGTTTTACTCTGGAATGTTATTTTTTCTCATAATAAGCGATTTTTTTTGCAATAAACATTAAAAAAAACTCAACGATAATAAGTAAACTAAAACAAAGACGAAAGTTTTTTTTACAGTGAGATTAAACAAATCAAGCAATCCGATAACTTGATTTATAACGCTTTTTTTTTATTTATTTTGTTTAGGATAAAATTTAATTTTTAATTAATATTCATCTTTTTCTTGTATTTAGAGTAAAAAGTAACTCTGAAAGCGTAAACCTCGAATATGTATCATCATATGTCGCTATTTATGACATCTTTTCTTTTATATCCAAAGAGGAACAAGCTTTTTCAAAAAATCATAGAGCGGAAATTAATATCTCGCTTTTTTATACTCAGACGCAGTTTAATTGTGCCAAAAAAAAGTACGGGTTTTTAGAAAACAAGTTTTGTTTTAGTGAAGATGTAACTGTTTTAAGAAAGCATGGCTATTTTATCGCACGGGTTTCAATTAAATAATCAAGCAAGAACAGACAAAACCTTTTAAGTGCGTCGTTGAACAAAATGATGTACGAGTAATTAGTACATATAGTCTGAAACACAGTAAATAAAATTAAATAAACAAATAATAAAGTAGTGTAAAGAATTTTAAAAAGAATATTTGAAAAGAAGAAAATAAATAACAGGCTTTAAAAGGTTTAAAAGATTACTAGTATATATGAAACAGCTACGGTTTAAAAAAAGAATGTTTAGTAAAGTAAAACATAAAATGTTTTTATCAAAGCTATTTTTATTCTTATCGACATCCAATTGACACTACAAACAATAAAATAACAAATACATATTAAAATCTTTAAGTATTTTATATTTATACACCAATTTTACGAAGATATGGCGTTAATTATTCACTTTTCTTTAATTTTTTTCTGCGACAATGCATTGTTGAGAATAAATTTAAAGCTGTAAAATGATATTCTGGAGCTTAAACGTGTATTTTTGGTTTTATTTAAATTGTCTAATAAGCAAGTTTACAATAACCCTTTATACAAAGCTTTTAAAAAAAATTTTTTTTTAACAACGAAAATTACATTGTTTTTTTTTGAATATACTAAGCGTACTTTGTTTGTCCTGGTTTTTTAAAATAGTTATAATGTGAGTTAGCTGCTATTTAAAAACAGTTATTAGTCACTTTTTCTCGCATGCATGAGACTTTCTAAATACTCGGTTAGTAGAAAAAACCGGATGTTTCTTCGCAAAATTAAGACTTGTACACATAGAAGCACAGTGATAAAATTATTGTCGTGTTTTTGTTTATTATATATATATTTATTCGCTTTTCCTGACTCTGAGCGCAGCTGGAAGTTGTGTAATAAAAATGCAAAGTCACTACATAGTTCGTTATTTTGAAAAACAGAAGCTTGCGGATAACAATTATATTTCGCGTTTTTAATTGAAAAGCTTCTAAAGTTAACAGTGTCTGTATTCTTTAAGGTTAATCTCCCACACACACATCTGAGATTGTTTTTCAAAAAACAAATCTACTTTTAATTTGTGAAATTAGCATAATAAATAGAATGCCGTCGTTTAAAAAACGAGATGTTTTTTAAGCAAAATTTTTCTATTTACTGCGTTTGATTAAATAAACGAAATAAATTTACACCAACAGCATTAAAAGATTATTAAACTTATATTTTTTAAACTCTCTTTTAATAAAAAACTCTCAATTAAACTCTTGTTATTTTTTAAGTTTTTTATAATAGAACTAAGAGAACTCTTTTAGTCACGACAAAAAACCACCCTTATCGGTAATATCCTACTGGCGCGAAATAAGACTGTTTCCCACCTCGTTTTAAAACGATTTCTGACTTATAAAAACTCTACGTACATTCTTAAAAAACAACGTTTTTGCGATATTTTCATACAACGCAACGTTTTTATTCTAAAAAAATATTTTTGAAAAACGATTGGTTTTAGAATATTTTATTATCATTAAGGACTAAATTATTTGGTCAAAATTTTATAAAATTACTGTAAATTATCGTAAAAACACGGCAGACATAAATAGAGTTTTGAGTATATACAGTAAAAAAAATTATTGTAAATAAACAGAGGATTAATTTAATCATACTATTTATTAAAGTATACAAAGAGTAGATTTGACAAGTTGTCGGCACTTAAATTTTTTTTATTGTCAAATATTATAGATTTGTATACACTAAAGATCTTTTCGACTGACAAAGTTTTTGGCGGAACAAACGACATATTTACCAGTACAAATGTTCGCATATTATTAAAAAAACTGAAGCCTGTGTTTTTTAATTTGCTTTCGTTAAAGCTATGATAAAAATCAACAGTTTCTTGTATATTTCTTCAACAGGTTTCTAAGCTGATATTTGTTGTTCCACGAACAGTTCGTCAGATTTTAAATAAAGTATTTCAATTGGAAAAAATTTATATTTAACCACAGACCTTGGCTCTTTTTAAAACAAGTCTGTTTTCAATTATTCTACTAATTGTAAATTTTTTTTTAATTTGACACAGTTCAAAAACAAACTTATTTACAAGATCATAGTTTTCTGCAACTCAACGTACAAAAACAACTCAACTTACACATTTGATAATTATCGAAAATTTAAAGAGTTGTTAGTTTCGTAGCAGACTTTCAAACAATATTCGGTTATTTTTGTTGTTTTAACTAAATTTATCTTCAAAAACTAGATAAGTTTATTGACTTATCATGAAGCCTTTCTTACACTCTTCGAAATAATATGAAGATTGTGACAGATACAAACAATACGCTTTAATGTAAAAACCATATTTTTTTTTACTTTCCCAGCGCTTTTTTCATAAAAAGTTTCATTAAATCAATAATAATCTAAAATAAAATAACTTGAGCATCAAAAAACATTATTTCTTTCAAGTCACCGATTACTTCAAGTATTATACTATGTATTTTTGTTGCTGAGAAACAAAGAAACATAATTAATTTATAAATGTTTTCTTATCTTCTAAACAAACACAAAGCAAAACATTTAGATTTACTCGACTTCGAACATCAGATGTTTTACCAAAAAACATATAAAAAGATTTTATGTTAAAAGTTTCAACTTTTTCCGTGTATTTTTTAGTATAAACTCTAGTCTTCCGAAAGAATGAAGCGCTCTTTATTTTGTCAGACGCATACTTTTCAAAAAAAATTTTAAAAAAGGTTTTGTCAAACAGGTGCACTGAATTAATGTTACAAACAATTAACATTTCGATCATATTCTTTATAAAAATCTCTTTAATTGTTCAAAAAACTCTTTAAAACATGAGTTTTGTCGTGTTGTTTTTATATCGTTTATCTCCAGTGTTTTTCAGAATCAAGATGCCTTTTCAATGTTGTTATTCCTTCTTTTGAAATATATTTTTCTATCTCATCACAGATGCGACAGAATAAAGACAATGTTGTGTATATAAAAAACATATTTTGACTTAATAACCACACTATCGCAATTTTATAATTTATTAAAGGTTTTTTATATTTGTTTTTTATTTACACACATTTTGATAAAAATTAGCTTAAATATTGTTCGATATTTTCGAAATTATCGTTTTTAAGACAATTTTTTTGATATACGATTACCGCACAGAATTTCGTTCTCAATTATCATGGTATTAAAAAAGAAAACAATATCACAGGTTCTTATCGTTCATATATATATATTGACCTTTTCAATAATAACGTCTGATGTAGTAAAACTTGGATGTACTATATCTAAGCATATGTTATTTAGTAGTATATATAAAACATAAATTGTTATAAGACAATAAAAACCAAACAATATTAAATTATGCGCGCTATATATTAAAAAACTCAACAATGCATTATGCATGCAAACATGGCATCTTTTATCAACAACGTTGCTAACGATCCTTCTATTTGAATATTTAAAAAACATGAAGCCCATCTTCTATACTTTAACTAAAACTAAACTAAAAACAGAATTTAATAATAAAATCAAAACACTTCAACAACAAAACTTATATAATAAGAAGATAGAAACATACTTTTTTTTACTTTATAAACTAATACAAAACTATGAATATTTAATGGATATAGATTTCATAAAACTTATTAAAAATAACAATATTTCTTCAGCCGATGTAGAATATTTAGAAGATATTTTAAATGACTTTTTATCTCAAATTCCTTATTTAGACGTGAAATATTGTTTAAGTAAAGAATACAATATTTGTCATTACGGAATGTTGTTTCCTTTTATTTTAGGAATATTTATATGTTTTAAAGTTTAATTTTTGACACATTATAACTTCAAGATGTTATAGAAATAAACTACAAATATTAAATAAACATTCCAGAAACTCAATTCTATTGTTTTTGCATTTGTCAATATTTGTGCCTTTCAAATTTTTTAAAATATTTAAATGCATAAGCATTGTGGTTTTTATTATGCCATAACCAAATAATGCAAAATTGAAAAGTCAAAAATCTTAAACATAAAACGAAACATCTTTTCGAAAAAGATAATTATCTTTTCACTATTTTATCTGTTGATAAATAAGTAAATCAAGATCTCCAGATAAATAATAAACGAAATTTCTTTGGAACATTTTTGAGAGTTTTTACTAGAGATTAAAATGAAATTATAAAAGTGTTGTTTTCAGTCAAAAAACTTTCGTTTTAAATAAAATTTTTGCTAAAAAAAATACTTTAATTTTAATTATATATAATATATTTCTGATGTAAAAAACCGATTCTGTATTGTTTGTTGTGACACTGAAGTTTTTTAAAAACGAGATCATACTATTATATACAAAATCTTTAAAAAAACAAATCTGAATCACGCATAATCAATAAATAGAGAAACCTTAGATTTACCGATAGATAAATTGATTAAATTCAATAAATAGGAGATTCACATAATCAATAAAATAAATTGATCAAATAAAATAAACTGTTCAAATAAAATGAAATCATTAAAATCAATAAATAGGAGATCCATATATCAAGCAATACGATAAAAATAACCATAAAAAACAAAAAGAATTTCATCAAATTTTTACATGGAAAATAAACTAACAGAATTTGATAAATTACGAATACAATTAAAAACCCAACAAGAAAATATTAAAAAAATTTTATCTTCTAATATACAAGAAATTATAAATTTGTTTAAAATAGAAAAACTTACCATTGATGACATTAAGACGTGTGCGTTTGTTTTAATTAATCATAGGATAAATATTATTAATAATTATATTATTTGTTATGGGGAGGCGTGGTTAGAAAATGAGTTAAATATTAAAAATGAACCTGATAATTTAAATGATGTTTCTATTATAATAGAAAAACATAAAATAATGAAATACGGACTTGAACTTTTTTTATTAAATGAAATATTAAAACAAATAAATGACGATAATTATTTTACAAAAAAACAAACACAAACAGTTTTACTTTATTCATTTAAAAACAGTTCTATAGTTGAATATAATCAAGATTCTGGTTTAAATAAATTAAATAGTTTAAATAAAATAATATCTAAAAACGTGAAAGACGAGTCGCTACCTGTTGATATTTTAAAAATTTCGGAAAATTTATTTCCTGAATTTTTTGTTGTACCCTTTGATCAGATAGAATTTATGCAGTATTTATTGATTAGAGATTCATGCGATTTTGGGAAATTTCCATTTTTTGCACTTTATGAATTTGATGAGGATTTTATAAAGGAGGGCTATGATAAGATTATAATAGATAATGAATTATAATATAATATATATTGATTAAAGTAAAATATAATTTAGTTACAATATATTATTTTACAAAATAAAAATCTATCAGATACAATTTTATAATATCAAACTGTTTAACATAAAAAAAAAGACGTAATAAAAATTAAAAAAAATTATTTGATTAAAGGGGCTCTCCTAAAATTAACCCCTAGAATTAAATACCAAAAAGTACAAAGAAAAAATTTTTTTATGGGAGAAAAAATAAAAGTTTTTATAAAAATAAGAGACGACTTAAAAAACGAAATATGGAAAACAAACGACAATTTATTGAAATTAAAAGTATCAAATGGTGAAGAAATTATTTATCGTCATTTTAATAATGTGTTTCATAAAGTCACAGCTAAAGAAATATTTGATATATATTTAAATGAGTCTTTTACTAATTTGGTGAATTTGAAAAAAAGTTCTACTATTTTTGCATATGGTCAAACTGGGACTGGAAAAACACATTTTATGATGGGAAGTATTTGTGAAAAATCAAAAAACAATGATGATTATGTTGATGATTATAATATTGATGTTGAAACTCAGAAAATTGAACCTTGCTTAAGCGATAATTATTTAGTTATAGATAGAGCAGATACTTTAAAAAACACGGACAAGGTTGATATAGATCCTCCCAACGAAACAGATGATATTATCTGCCCTATGGTTTGGGTTAATAATTCGGATACTGCTTCACTATCTCAATTAAATACAAATGAATCACATAAATTAGACTTAGGAATTATAAAATTATATTTGAAAAACATATTCGCTCAGCAAAAACAAAACAATTACAAGGTATTTGTCTCATTTTTAGAAATTTATAACGAAAATTTAATAGACTTATTAACTCCAGAAAACGAACCCAAGTTTTATTCTAACACACAAAATGAACTCAAAATAAAAGACCTAGAAACCAAAATGATTGAGACTTATGAATCCGCTTTGCTTTTATTAAGTTCTGCTGAAAAAAGACGTAGAACGGAAAAAACTGATTATAACATGAGAAGCTCACGGTCTCACACTATTTTTAAAATAGAATTAGTAAAGGGAAACCTTAAACAATCGGTTTCTTTAATCGATTTAGCTGGTAGTGAAAAAGGTTCAAATGATTTATGTAGAAGAAGAGAAGGTTCATTTATTAACAGGAGTTTGTTGGCATTAAGTTCATTGATTAGAGGCCTTTCTACTACTTCTTCCAACAATACAAGTCTACAAATGCGCGCGGCTTTTGACAATTCAGATAATATACCGCTTGATAATAACCCAACCAATAAAAACAACAACCACATAAACTACAGAAACAGTAAATTAACTAGAGTACTTAAGTCCTCTTTAACTGCAGAAGTAGATTTATTTGCCTTTTGTATGATAAAACCAACTTTAAAATCAAAAATAGAGAGTTTAAGTACAATTTCATTTGCCAGTCAATTAGTTGATATAAAAATGAATTATAGCCCAACTAAAATAGAAACAGAAACTAAAACAGACTGTAAGTGTTTAGAATTATCAACTGTTCAGTTAGAATATGATAATATACTAAATAATTATAATGAAATGCAAAGAATATACGATAATATAAAATTAGAAAATGAAAACACACTTGAAAATTACAAACTATTAAATGAAAAATACAAAAATTTATTTTCAAATTATAATTTGAAAACATCAGAATGTGAATTACTTAAAAAAAGAATTATTAATTTAGAAAATATGATTTATAAAGTTAATGAAACATTTCCTAATTCGAGACTTAAAGACGTTTTTTTGATTGAGAAGGGGCTGTTTAATTTGAAAATGGAGGATTTAATTAACACGGATGTAATATATGATAAAAAAGTGTTTGATATTTGAATGTTTTTGTTGTGTATTGAAATTTAACGGGTTATGATGAACGGGTTAGTAATAAAACAGTATGTTGGGAATATATTTTTCCCAATATACTTATTATATTTTCAAGATAACGAAAAAGAACGTGTAGATGGCCTGGTTTTTGATAACAATAAAATGTGTTTTTTTGAAACTTTTATATTATATATTTATTCTTATATAATACGTAATATATCTAATTTTTAAGAACTTACCTGAATTATACGTAAACTATTTTTTTTTACCGTGAGTAATTTATTGGAAAAAAAGAATTTTTTATCTTGAGACGGATTATTTATAGAAACACTTTTCTTTGGTAAAAATTATTTATGTCTTGAAAATATTTAGTTTTTTGATTAAAATTTTTTTCAAACAAATAGTAGTAATTGTTTTCCAGGTTTTACAAATTTATGTAAAAAACATCATTATCTTAAATTACATCTTAGATTGCAATTAAATTAGTTTATTTTTCACAATAAAACCGTTTAAACACTGTTTGTCTGTTTAAATAAATGTTTTTTTTTCAAAAAACAGTCGTTTTTTACAAAAAATCATATAATAGAATAACAAACTACTTCATTAAGTTAGAATGCTTATGAAAGTTTTCGTTTTATTAGAATTAGATTTACAACTAAAGAAAAATTTTTTAAATAAATCACATAAACCCACGTGTATATCAATAAAAAATATAAAAAAAAAAATATTTATTTATTTCACGCAAATAAATATTTCAATCAAAATTAAAATAATACTCTAACACTTATTGAATATTCATAATGGTTTACATATAAAATAAATATTTTATTTCTTTATCTTTGGTATATTTCTTGTTTGTTTTTACAGGTTTATTTTCTGTTAATTAAAAAAATTTTTTTTTAATCAATAATATATTTAAGAATTATTTATGCCTTTTAATTTAATAAGTGATATTTTATAGTGACTATTTTTTTATCTTTTAAATTTAAAATATATTATTTTATAAAAATTAATATATTATATAAATGTTTTGGTGATTCATTGGTTTCTGCCCACTATAATTTTAATTAGTATGGTTACACTATAATGATAATTAAACAAATTACAGTATAATATTAATTAGATTAAACACATATAAAGTTATTTAAGTAAAAATAAAAATATTGATTAGAAATTTTTTAACTATTTAACTGGAAAGTATAAAGTAAACACATTTATTAGATACAGTCATTCACGTAAAAAAAAGACTAAAAAACGAACTAAAGACGAATTTAATAGAAAAAATTTTTAATTATAAAGAGAAACAAACGGGTTCGAGCGATGTTTTTACATTTTCGGCACAATAGTGAGTAAAAATAATATACTATAGTCTTAAAAAAAAAATTTTTTTTTTATTTAATTAAGTTTAAATAAGTTTTACTTAATTATGAATATAGTGTAAGTGTGCTTAATTAACATTATAGTGTAACTTTACTTAGTTAACATTATAGTGTAAGTGTGCTTAATTAACATTATAGTGTAAATTTACATAATTAACATTATAGTGCAACTTTGCTTAATTAACATTATAGTGCAAGTGTACTTAATTAACATTATAGTGTAAAAGTGCTTAATTAACATTATAGTGCAAGTGTGCCTAATTAACATTATAGTGCAAGTGTGCTTAATTAACATTATAGTGTAACTTTGCTCAATTAACATTATAATGTAACTTTACTTAACTAACATTATAGTGTAACTTTACTTAACTAACATTATAGTGTAAGTGTGCTTAATTAACATTATAGTGCAACTTTACTTAATTAACATTATAGTGTAAGTGTGCTTAATTAACATTATGGTGTAAGTGTGCTTAATTAACATTATAGTGTAAAAGTGCTTAATTAACATTATAGTGCAAGTGTACTTAACTAACATTATAGGGCAAGTATACTTAATTAACATTATAGTGTAAATTTGCATAATTAACATTATAGTGCAAGTGTGCTTAATTAACATTATAGTGGGGAATGTATACTAAGCAAATATCGATGTTTTTTATCACCACACTTGTTTCTAGTTAATTTAGAGAAAAACATATAATTACGGTTATTCAGAAAAAACATAAAACTCGCTAAACAAAATAATTAAGACATATCATAAAACATTAAACAATGAAAAGCAATAACAAATATGGGTTAAAAAAAGAAACTCGTTGTTTTAATTAAAAGTCGGTGTTTAACTATAAATAGGTTTTACTAAAAATGTGTTCTCTGTTTTGATTTAATTCAGTTTAATATTTAAAGCCGTTTTTATAATATAAAATAAAATATTCGATTTTGGAAATTGATTTTTTATATAAATTGTTGTAGTTCAAACAAAGAAAGTCTAATTTAAATATAAAACATTCTTTCTTAAATGAAAATTGTTATATGTTAAAATTAGAAAAAATATTGTGTTTTTCTTTGGAAAATGTGATAGTTTGATGTTCTTTCTAATAGATTTTCCTCATAATATTTCAGTTAGAAAACAAATATTTAAATAAAAAAACATATATAATTTATAATTTACAGAACGCTGAAAGGGTTAAAAAAATCAGATTAAAAAAACATAGAGCCCCTTTAAAATCATTTTTAAAAAAAAGCCTTCTGAAAAAATAATTAAAAACAGAAAACCCCCATGAAACCAGACAACGATATTAATAAGACGGCCAATACAAACACCAACATATCGACTGATACAGACACTAACAAGTTGATCAATACATACAATAACAGCGCGATCGAAACGGGCACTAACAAAATGACTAAAACATACACTAACAACGAGAACGATTTAGAAACTGACAACAAGAACGATTTGGACACCACCAACAAGAACGATTCAGACACCAACAACAAGAACGATTCGGAAACCACCAACAAGAACGATTCGGGCACCACCAACAAGAACGATACAGACACTAACAACAAGAACGATACAGACACTAACAACAAGAACGATACGGACACTAGCAACAAGAACGATACAAATACAAAAAAAAACATCACAACAAAAAAGCCTTCTAGTAAACTTATCTGTGATAACGGAATTTACTCACACCGCGACTATAAAACAAACACTATAGGTGAAAACGAAACCCTCCACTCTTTATTTTTCCATACAATGAAACAACATCCACATAGTGATTATTTGGGAAGTATAAAAGACAACAAACTAACTTATATTTCTAGGTATACTGCCTATCAGTCAATGTTATCTATTTACTCTCAGTTAAGTCCCATTGTAAGTGAAAAAGATATAGTATGTTTATTTTCACCGAATAGAAAAGAGTGGTTTTTAGCAGAACATGCTATTTTTATGGCAAACTGTATTACTTGCCCTTTATATTCTACACTGGGTGTTCAGGCCATAAAACATATTTTATTACAAACTGAAAGTAAAGTAATTTACTGTGGTTATGAAAACTTAACTCAATTGCTCAGTGTAATTGAGGATGTCAAAACATTTATAAAATATATCATTTGTTTTGATCCCGTTTTATTGAACAAAAATGAATTACAATTATTGAAAGACAAGAGTATAGAAATAATGCAAATAAACATGAAGCCGCGTTTAAGCCTTAACTTAAACAGTGTTGAAAATCTATGTAAACTCAAATCAGAGGATTTAGCAACAATTTGTTACACTTCTGGGACCATAGGAGACCCAAAAGGAGCCATGTTGAGTCATAAAAACTTTTTGTGTACAATAAAAGAGGCTATAAAACAACCCAATGATTTCCTCATGATAGATCCCGATTCTGTCTATATTTCTTATTTACCCTTGGCGCACGTAATGGAGAGACTCTGTACTCATGCTATATCTGCAGCGTTAGGTAAAATAGGAATATATAGAGGTAATCCTAAACTCTTGAAAGATGATATTATGTTAATTAAGCCAACATTTATTATCGGTGTTCCGAGAGTCTTTAATATTTTTAAAAAGAGAATTTTAGAGAGTATTGAACAACGAAATTTTATTATTCGATTTATATTTGGGATGGGATTAAGGTGGAAAATAAGTAACCAGAAACACGGAATTTATAAAAGCTGGTTTTGGGATACATTAATTTTTGATCGTATCAAAAATATGTTTGGGGGAAAAATTGTTGGCGGTCTTTCGGGGTCTGCACCTTTGAATCCTGATGTTGTGCGCTTCTTACAGGCTGTACTAGGATGTAGATTGAGCGAGGGGTATGGGAGCACTGAAGCAACTGCTGCAAATTTATTAACAGAAGTGTATTGTAATGTGCCAGGTAATGTTGGAATTCCGTTTACAACAAACCTGGTTAAGTTGGAGCCTTTTTCCAAGAACAGCACTATTAATGATATAGCAGATGATAATATTATCAATAGTGTTTCTACAGAAAAGAAAGAAGTTGAAGCTTCAGTTATTAAAAGCGATACTGAAGGTGGAGATATTTTAAGCACCAAACCGACGTCTCAAGCCGAAGATAAAAATACAAATAAACATAATGCCGATGACAACTTGCCTAAAAAAGATACCAGGGGAGAAATACTTCTTTATGGCGATAATATATTTCTTGGATACTTTAAAGACCCGGTAAAAACAGCCGCTGCTTTAACAAATGATGGCTGGCTTAAAACAGGTGACATAGGAGAAGTGCGTGACAATAAATTCTACATTATCGGGCGAGATAAAGACATTTTCAAGACATCATTAGGCGAATATATAGCCCCGGATAAAATCGAACAGATGTTTATATCGAGTAATATATGTGAAGATATGTTTATTACAGGAACAACCTACTGTGATTATATTGTTGCCATCGTTGTTGACACACAAAAGAAATATACTAAGGAGGAAATGTTGGAAAGAATAAAAGAATTCGGCTTGAATAAAGTGAAGGCAGGAGAGTTAACAAAATTTGAAATACCGACGAATATACTATTAATACACAGCGATTTTGAGGAACTAGATCTTTTGACAGCAAGTCTTAAGAAGAAAAGGTATTTGATATTTGACAAATTTAAAACGGCTATCAACAATCTCTATGTTTAGTTAGATGTTTATTATGATTGTTTCTCATGAGTGTGTTGGTTGGGTTAGTTTGTTGTTAGTTATAAGGGTTAGGCTAGCTTGTGGACTCAATAAACTGTCGTTTTTATTGCTTGTTTTGTGGTTTTGCTTTTCATATAATATACGTTTCTTTATTTTTTATGCTAGTGCGCGTTCATATATCAATACTATAGAGGAATGAGTGTTCACACAACCCTCTATTGCTATACAACAGAGAAAAAAATGTGAATACAAGCGAGAATATCGAACTGTGATTGTGATGCTAAGGCTTATACAAGTTAAGAAAACATCAAATGAATAATTTGCATGTAAAACAAAATTTCGGTTAAAAAAACTAACAAAAAAATTAGAAGGTCATTGAACAAAAAAAAGCCATAAAAAAGTCAGAAAAGTATTTAACTTATAAACAAAAAGCCGTTTTTTAGACAAGCGTGTCGGTAATAAAATGCAACTAAAAACTTAGAATGAACAGCATAACACGACTGACCAGTTTATCTGTGTTAAGTGTTAAGATTACACCGGCTCTATAAATTAAAAAAAAAAGAATAATCTATTTTCGAAAAAAATTACATGATTATAAAAATATAATAATTAAGCAAGTCAACTATATTAAAAGCGATGTATAAACAAAAATTTTTTTTGTTTTTATATGTTTTTAAAATTGAAACAAAAATGACAAGATAGTTATATAAATTCAGGCTACTTTTTTTTCTTAAAACCGTAGGTTAGAAAATAAATTATAATATTGTATATTTTTAGTTTTTAATGTAATAACAATTAGGTCGTTTTTTTTATGACATTATTTTTTTTATTTTTTGATTCTCGTTTTTAACTATTCTTGCTTTGTAGTATTATATGTTAATATAAGCTCTATATTTTTCTCATCAGAGTCTCGAGCCACTCAGCAATATTTTTTATTATCGTAAGCTTCTTTTTACTGTTATTAGATGATGTTAAAATTCGCAAAAACGCATATGATGATAGTGTCAAATTTTCATTTTCGAATCACATAATGTTTATGATATTATTATCGCTCAAACGTAAAAAAATATTGTTTTTTATGTTAATTGAATTATTTTTTAACACTTTGACTGCGAAGTACGAGATATCTCTATTCAAAATTCGTTATTGTGACGCGAAGTACGAGATATCTCGTAGTTCAAAATTCCTTATTGTGACGCGAAGTACGAGATATCTCGTAGTTCAACATTCCGTGTTCAAGACGCAAAGTACGAGATATCTCGTACATCACTCAATGATAATCTTCT
>SBJP01000467.1:2489-14649 GCA_014805705.1 Cucumispora dikerogammari
TTCAGTTAATGTTTTTCAAAGTAGAACAAAATAATGAACACGAATGAATTTTATTTATAAAAACATAATAGAGAAAATATGTGCTTAATTCTTTTTGATTCAATTAAATAATCAACAGTTAGTAGTGAATCGTTTTTCGTTCAGTTTTCACGTATAGAAATATAGTTAATAGTTCATACCGGCTTGTTTAGTCGTCTTCTTGGTTTTTTTGCTTTGTTTCGGAGACGTTTGTCAACTTGTTTTGTGCTTTTCAAACAGTCAATTTTTTTCGTTTCTTTATCTCTTGTTTTTTTCTCGTGTGTTTGTTTTTGTAGTTTACTCTGAAGTTTGGTTGAGCAGTAGTAGACAACCCATTTATTTGACAATTTAACTAGAAGTCTGCAGTTATGTTTCTTACTAAACACCTTCTTCAGTCCTTTATCACTAAATATAACTATGACGAACACAATCTGATCATTTTTTGAACACTATAATTAATCGCAATATATTTTACAAACATATGTACAGAAAAAGTCGATTTAATTAGTTAGTTTATTCAAATATAAGCGTTATTATCTACCGTGTTTATTTTAAATAAATGCTATTTTTTTAAGCTTTACCTGATCTTTTATTATATCTTAATATATCAATTAAGTGTTTTTTTAACGTCAAAATTGTTTTTTAAATACTGAAACCTCAAATTATATACTTGATAGTTTCGTAAACGATCAGTTGGAAACAAATAAAGTCTGATGATATAAAAGCGTTTCACAAAAAAAAATTTATAATTATATTTATCAAACTAACACAGACACTCACAAAGCTAAACAGATAAAATAAAAAACTCACAAAACACATTTAATCCGACATTGTCGTTTTGTGGTAATGTGAATTGAACCTGCTAACAAATCAGAAAGAAAAAAAGCAAAGTACCTATTTATGGGGCTGTCTACTTTTAATAATATTTCGTTAACGAGAGTTAAGTTAAAGAGCGTATTCATGTTGTTAGATATTAAAAACGAGTAAAAAAAACGAACAAATAAACGCAAAAAAAACAAAAAAACAAACTTAAAGCAAAAAAAAAACTCAATAAAAATAAAAATTTTTGTATTTTAATAGATTTTTACATCTTTTTTTCAGTGCGTATAACTTACGGTACGACTTAACTTTTAATTTTCTAATTCACATTCTAAGAAACACATCTTTTTACAAATGAGTTAAAAAAAACCTAACCCTTAAATAAACATTTTTAAATATAAACAGATAAATATAATTATTATAAACATAAAAAAAAATGTGATTTTTACAAAATTTTTTACTTAAAAAATAAACGTCTAAACAATAAATTACATCTTTTAATATTAATTGATGCTTTGAATAACATTAGCGTTTAATAAGTGTTTTTTTTTAAATATTTATTTAACACACTAAAAATATTATTAGATGTTTTTAAATGTTAATTTAACAAAAAATAGCTTTTTTTTATATCAATGTACTTTACTTAATTATTTAGTTTATTTTTTTATATTATGGTAAATGTTTATATATTAATATATAGGGAAGTAAAAACACTCTTTCTGTCTAACTCACTTAACTCATTAACTCACTTAGCTCACTTAATTTACAATTCTGAATCATAAACAAACACACGATAGTGAATGAAGTTATAACCCCTGTACGTTTGAATAGTTAAATAGAACAATAGTGAAAAAAAAGATAATGTTATAAAGAAAAAAACACTCTTAAATTCAATTATATAATGATTTTATCTTTCATTTTAATATATATTATCACTTGAAAATAAGACTATCTTTTTTGTTATTTATGCCTTAAAAATACACGGAAACACAGCGTATAACTCGGTTGATCAAGGGGCCTTAATAATCAAATAATTAACAAAAAAAATTTTGTCGTTCTGTGAAAGTCTATTATTTTTATATTATACACAAAAAACATGAGCACTGTTGAATATTGGTCTTTTTTGTCATTATTTGTGTAATAAAATTTGATATTTTGATTTTATTTTGATCTTTGCCTCCAAGATTTAAGTGATGAAAAACTTTGATGTTTTTTCGTTTTTTTAATATTTAGAACATAAAATGTGTATTTTGACGAAAAAAAACGAAATATTTCATAACACAGATTATGTAATAACAGTGATAAAGAAAAAAAAAGTAACACAAAAAAAAGAATAATGAAACTATAATAAAAAATCGGGCATATCCTCGTAATGATCACTCGCATCTTCTGTTTGTTTTATGGCTTCGTTTTGTTTGTCATCTACAGAAAGTGAGGCTGCTTCTTGTCCAGAAGAGTTTTCAGGCCTGGGCGTTTTATGATCCTGTAAGTTACTTTGCCCCGACGGAAAAATATTATTTGCACGTTGGCTGCTGGTTTCTATGGTAAATGCATCTTGCCCACGTAATATACTCGATCCTGATGAATAAAAACCATGTTCAAGCGCGCTACGCGCTCCTGGTGTAACTTGACCTTGATCACGCAATTTATTCGCTACTGGTGTGGTTTGACTTTGACTACGTGAGATATTTGGTTTATGAGGAAAAAAATCTTGGCCACGTGAGATATTCGGCCTTGCTGTGTAGGAATCATGATCACGTAAAATACTCACCCCCAATTGACCCATTGCTCCCAAGTGCCCCGGTCTGACCGAGTTGCCCATCTCCGCCGAGGGCTGGCCCCTCTGTGCTTCCGTGGGCTGGTTTCGCCCCTGTACTCCCATGGACGGATGTCCACTCTGTGATCCCATGAATTGGTGTCCACTCCGTGCTCCTATGAACTGATGCCCCCCCTGTGCCCCCATGGACTGATATTTCCCCTGTGCCCCCATGGGTTGATGTCCACCCTGTGCTCCCATGAACTGGTGTCCCCCTTGTGTCCCCATGCTGCGATGTTTTCCCAAATAAATCTTACCCTCCAAAGAATTTGACACACCCTTGGTCTCAAAACCATCTCCGTGGCGAGAAATATTATTAGTATTACTAATAGATTCTCTGCCCATCTCTTCCTCTTTAAGCCGCTTCTGTCTCTCCATGTATTCCTTAAACGATGAAACGGCATTTGTATTCTTATTGGTATGCCCTATAGTATTATTAGTACTGTTATCATATACCATACTATTATTAGTATTATTGTTATTATATCCAGTTCGTATAGGCGGAGCACCATCCCCTTTAATATAACCTTTAAAAGGCGTAGAAAGGTGGGTATTATTAAGATTGTTATTTGTATAGTTGTTGCCTTTAATAGAAGGATTGGTATTACTGTTACTGTATATAGTATTCGTATTATACATGTTACTTGTAATAGTGGAATTCTTCCTTGGTGTATTATATATACTATTGGTAATATTCATATTTTTAGTATTTTGTATATTGCTATATGTACTAGGTAGCGTATTACTATACATCTTACTATGCGTACTAGCACTTGTATTAGCATTAGCATTGCTACTAATACTGTTAATATCAAATAAGGGCTCTCGTTTAAGCCCCGCGAGTTGCTCTTTAGTGAGTTTATTGACTTTATTGTTACTAATTTTATTGTTACTCATAATATTGTTATAAGTATTATTAGTATCATGGCGAAGTACTTTCTTATTATAACTAGAATTTGTGTTATAACTAGGGTTTGTATTGTTTGTATTTATATTCATATTATAACCAGAGTCAATATTATAATTAGTATTATTAGTCATATTATTTATATTGGAGTCACTGGTAATGTTGACGTTAATCTTCTCAGTCTGTTTGAGTTTCTTTTTAACAGCGCTACCGTTATTATTATTGGTTATACTATTAATGTTACCTGTATTAGTCACACCAGTCTGCTGTGTAGACATTATAACTTTACCAGGATTGTTATTAATATTATCCATAGTGTTAGTATTAATGTTTCGTGGAGGTAATAAAAACGCATTGTTCTTTGAGGAAAAGGGCGAATAATTCATTTCAGTCCCAGGGACTGTGGCTTTTTTAGGTGAGTCTTTTCTCGATCCAATATTATTCATATTATAATTTAGGTTATTGTTAGTGTTGTTTATATTATTTTCCACCGTACCGTAGTTACTATTATTAATATTACTACCGCACATGGAATTATTACTATTAAAGTTCAGGTTCCACTCCTTTTTATTTATACTATTATTATCGGTATTGGTGCCACTTGCATTAGTATTAACGTTACCATTGTTAGTATTGATGTTTCTAAAGTTTGTAATAAAATCCATACTTGTTTTGCCATCTATGGCCTTATTATATTTCCTTATAGGAACGCTTCCACTACTACCTTTACTATTATTGTTGCTTATAGCATCACTGTTATATTCCAATTTGCTTAAATAGACAGACTTGTTCATTCGTCTTTCGGTGTTATATTTGTGTATTTGATGAAGGACTGAAAGGGAAGGTACTTTTATGTTTCTATTATTACTAATGTTATTATTGCTAGCACCAATAACAGAATTATAGTAGTCATCTTCTATTGAAGAATACAGTTTAGTGCTTTTAAAAGACGCGTGGATTTTGTATTCTTTATTATTATTACTATTATCAGTAGTAGCATCGTGGGTATAACTTAATAAAAATGAATCCACTTCAGACACAAGTCTAAGTTCGACTATTTTTATATTTTTGCTGTTATTTGACTTACTAGTGTTACTGGTACGTGTGTTTTTATTAGGCAGTAGTCCTCCTGTATCTACTCCCATTTCCTTTAATTCTTCCATATATTCCTTATTCGGGAAACACGCATTGGTTAAAGAGATGCATAAGTCTTGTTGGGTTAGGTGCTGAATGAATGTGATAAACTTTGAGTTGTTTGTGCTATTTGGGTTTATTATATAAGGTGTTATGTCTATTTTACTTGTGTTAGTGGTCGAAGAGTTTGTATGTAAGAAAGTCGGGGGGAACTCAAAGAAGGTGTTTATTATGATGTATTTATGTGAAGGTGTGTCTGGATCTACTTGTAATTTTTTTCCTATTTCTGTCGAAGGAAAATTTTTTATTGTGGAAGAAGACTTTTTTGGTGTGGAAGATGATTTCTTTGGCGTACATGATGTTTCTGTTCCAATAACCTCCAGAAACAGACTCCTGTATAACATATACCTCCCATAATCGCACTGGCTCAGACCCATAAATAATTTAAGGGGTGTCCTACAGGTGGGAATCTTTTCGAAGAAGTCAGTCCACATCTTGGATGCTAGGGTTGGGATGTTTTTCTTTCTTCTCTTAACGGCATTGTTGTTACTGTTTATATTGGTATTACTACTTATATTACTAGTAGTAATGTTATCATCGGCAATGGGAGAGGGTATGGAAAAACACAACGGCTCTCTTTTTTTCACTACCTTATATACTTTATTATTACTTACATTATTATTTATATTAAGACTCACGTTATTTTTCTTCTGTGCTCCACTATTTGTAGTATTACTAATATTATTAGTTGTATTTGAGTGTATAATAATAAACGCACTGGTTCCAAATATATATTCGTATTCCGGAACGATGAAGCCCTCCTTTATGCTTTTGATGAGAGGCTTGTAGTGAGTGAGAGGAAGGTGGATTAGTTTATAAGTGGACTCTATTTTTAATGAATGAGATGTTACTGTTATTGTAGTAATCATACTGGGTGGAACCATGTTGTGATGTTGAATAGTCGGAATAGTGTTTGTGTTTGATAGGTGTGTGGGATTTTGTGGTGTTTGCATGGGTTCGTTGTTTATTTGTTTATTGTGTTATTATGCTATTGTTATTATATTATTGATTGCATAATAATGAGAGGCTTTTGTTTAATTGTATATGCGAGTGTTATTGGTTAGAAAAATGCATAATAATGTCTTATATTAATAAAAGCCTTAATAACAATAATAAAAAACGATTATATGAAGATTTTATGTCTGAAAAACATAAGCCAAAAGATCACAGCATATAATGATCGTATTGTTCTGATTATATGATATAATATAAACATAAGAATATGTAAAAGATGATAAAATTTTATTGTTTTATATATAAAAAGCATTTCTGTATTTACGCTCTGCTCTCATATTAGAAAAACTACCTGTCAACGAAGCGGAAATTTTAAAATTATTGAAATATATATAAAATAGTAATGTATGAATTTAAACTTTTATTGGCTGCAAAAACACGGATTTTGCAGCAAGATAATATTTTTTGAAAAGACTAAAACCTGTGAATCTTAACAGACAACTACTCTGTCATAATAGTTTATAAAAAACAAAAAGATTTTTTTGTCTCTAGACAATAAACTAAAATTTTGACTTTTTTTTCATATATTATATATTTCTGTGTGTTTTTTCTGATTCTTCTATTTAACAAAGTCATATATATGATCTTCTTACGAAATATATAGAGTTTTTAAATAACTAATTCTTTGATATATGATCTATAAAAAGTCTGGCGTACTTCCCTAGTGCCCTTCATTATAATTTTAATTAAACAATCTACATTATAATCTTAATTAAGTGAAAATATTTAAGCAAAAACCAAGATATTATATATTAATTTTTCATATTATATCTTTAAAACAGCATGATCACAAGTCTAGTAGCGTTTATATACTGCATAATCAACTAAAACAAACGATTCGCTGAATTAATAAAAAAGATAAAGATTTAAAAAAAAAGACTAAAGATGTTTTGATAAGAGTTTTCGTTAATTTAATGGCGCAACAGTGATAAATAAAACAAAAATTCAGTTATCAATTGCTAATTAAAATTGAACTTTGGTTAGTTTTTAGTTTTTCATTCTTAAATTTTTTTTACTTAATTGATTTATAATGAAACTTTTCTTAATTAAAATTATAGTGGATTAATTACTGGGCAGGTATTCGTTTAACCCCGGGTTTTGTAAAAGTTCTTAAGGTCGAAACTACAGTCATATGTATAGTTTATTTTTCTACTTTACAGCACATATATAGATAGTTTCTTTTGCCCTGCCACTCATATATATATATGTAAATGTCTGATATTGCAAACAGATTATATTGCGAACAGGTTATATCAAGAGCATATAAATAAAAAAGCTTGTTATCTATTTATTTTAGTAGAACATATATATACGAAATCCGATTTTTATTTGATACAAGAAATTTTAGATTTATAATAGTAAAAATATTCTTTAAGTAATTAATACGAAAAACAAAAATTTATTTAATTAAAAATACTTATGAGAAAAATTAATATCATAAATAAAAATTAGATAAAAAGACTACAAATTATATGTTTTATATAATAAAATAATAAGAATACTTGGGGGATTATAAGACTTAGTAAAAAAAAAGGTGTTCCGTGTATGAGCTATATTAGTATAAGAGTTAATAGTCACCTTTCCTGTTCACTTTCGTCTTCGACCCGTGAAATTTAATCTAAATAAATAAATGAAAAAAATGAAAAAAAAAAAATCATGGCCGATTTTAAAACAAAATTAACAGAAGAAAAAACAGACCCTCTATTAAGAATACACACTATTTATGAGTATCAGCGCGCCGACACAAACCCAATCTGTGTACCAAGTCTTTTGGAACAACTGGTAATTGCCAATAAATACAAAAAATCTTTTTATGAGTTTTTTAGTTTGTCAAACGAGTTCAATTGTTTTTATATTGATATAAGTTCTACTTGCCACGTTTCAAGACAAGATATTGAGAAAATAATGACTTTGTTTGATGAAAAATATGTTTGTGGTTCGAGTCGCTACATGGTGTTGACAGCTCATGGCTATAAAAAGACGAACGGTATTGATGTTTACACATATTCTTATCATATAATCATAAGATTATTTGACTTAAACAAGGGTATCGAGTATAATATTCACAATATTAATATTATGAAAATTCTTGCAATTGAAATGAAAAAAATAATAACAGGAATTGATACAGCTATATATAATCCTAAAGGTCAATTGTTTAAGTGTTTATACGGTGCAATCGAAGATGAAGAGAATCTGAGATATGAAATAAACCTTGAGATTTCTAATTTACTGGGAATTAATCCTTCTCTGTATGTTAATTTTTCACTGGGGACTGTGCCTTTACGAACATATAAAACCGTCAAATATGTCGGAGCCCTAGACCCCATAAATACAGAAATTACATTAAATAAACACACTGTTTGCGAAGATGTTCAATTAAAGGACAAGGAATCAATAAAAGTTGAGAGGAGTGTAGTCTGGAAAGGATCGATTTCAAATTTTATTAAAACTTTATTAATACAAGATACGCAAGAAGAAACAAGAGATGGTTTATCAGTTATATCTTATAAGGGAACTTGTATGATTCAGAATACTAACCACACGGAAGATAGACAATGGATGATAGACTCAGGAGAATATATCACCTTTGGTTGCTATAATGACAGCTGCAAAGAGAAAGGTCTTGTTAAAGTCACGTTTCCTTTGGTTTCCGCAAACATCAAAGAAATGACTCCCATAGTTTGTCCTGAAGAGAAAGTTTGTGCTCTTGAAAAGAAACAGGTTGAAACAGAACTCTGCAATGTAAATAACTTAGTGCCTTACAGCAACAATGATAATCGCCAAAAAGCGCCGAAATTATCAAATGAAGTGTGTTTTACTACTAAATCATTTTTCGATTCGTCTGAAAATGATATATCAAAAGAAAATATTTATTTTTCTCAAGCAACAGAAGATACGACTATAGCATGTGAATCGCAGTTGGATTCTAAAAGACGTTTAAGCCCAGCAGACTTAAATGCTATAATTAACACTATGCCCTTAAGTGAAACGATTAAGCATGAAATAAGAAAATTTTTTGAAAAGCGAAACTTTCCCTCGTTTTTAAGACTTTTTGGTTCAGAAGAGTTTCCTATACGTGTATGGGGCAATCCTAAGAAAACTTTTTTTAAAATAACAGAGAAAAAACAAAACGTAGTTATCATTGAAAAAGAAGATTTGATTCAAACTATTCGTGATCTTGAAATTAAAAAAAAACTCTTTTTTTCTGAACTAATTCCGCTTTCAACAGATAAACAAGCATTCAAAGCTAATTTCGATTTATGTACATCGCGGTTCACATATTCTGATAAAGTGTTGAAACATATTGGTAGATTTTTCTCTATTGATTGTGATTTACTAAATAACCCTTCGTTTTTAAACACATCTATTGGCGTTTTAAATCTTTCGACTGGTGAGATGATAAGGTCCGAACAATTTACTAAAGGGTTTTTTAATTATGAGTTAAAAATGTCATTAGATGCTGACACCTCATCTGTAAAAGAAACCTTTATTAAATTATTTAATAATTGTGAAGAGACCTACTACGCTTTTTTTTATTATTTATCTCATGGTATAATCTTAAAAAATAAGCTTTCATATATTATTGTTTTAAAAGGCAACGGTATGAAAGCTCCAAGTATTTTTGTCGAGGCATTGAGTATTGCATTTAAAGATAAGCTTGTGGTCAATAATTTAGTTAAAAACCATACTGGCTCAGATACAATAGAAAAACCTTTTCCTGATGTGGTTGATAACAAGCTTTTCATTCGTATTAAAGATACAACAAAGGCAATTGACAAAACACTCTTAGAATCGTTAACAAACAAACGGCCAGTTTTATGTAAAGATCCCATGTCAAGGGGGACTAGAAGCTGTAGTTTTAACGGAAGTATTATCGCTGCAACGAACACAGATATCAAATTGAGTTTATCTGACGAGACAATTGTAGATTCTATAAAAACTTTTTTATGCGACACACAATATGAAGAAGAACTTGTCGGCCGAAAAAGAAATGCACTAATCAGAGGTATCAAATCAGAAAAATTTGGTTTTTTATTGGTGTCTGAAATTATGAAATTTGTTTGTAATCATGCAAACAATCCTAAACCAACGCAAACTAGGTATATGAAAGACTGTGAACAGTGAATTTTCTGTTTTTATGAAATATACATGTTTTTTGACGTAAATGTTAACGTTGTTAAAAGACAAGGCTCTTTATTATATCACACTATACACTAGTTCTATCAGAAAAAAAATTTGGAGCTTGTGTGTTATAAAAGATTTTTTTTGTAATAAAAAATAATAGTTGGCGCGTATAATATAAGAATGGAACTACATAATGTATCTTTGTTATTATTAAATTTAATTGGAAAAGAAAGTTTTTTTGTTTTTTCATTATTTCGAGTTTAAAAAGTTTTGTAATATACAGTGTGCGAAAAAAAAACCGATCATCTGTTTTTTTGATCTGTAATATAATTTAAAAGAGTAAAACCAATACAACGTAAATTAAAAATCTTCTATTATAGAAAACCAAGTTCAGTAAGAGAGGTTTCTTTTAAAGAAGATAATATTTTAAGTTTGTTTCAAAAAAAATTTTTTAAGGTTTGAAAAAAAACCGTTCACTAATTAGGAACGTAAAAAAAAAAAGAATTTTTTTACAAATTTGTTGATTTAATCGATAATAATGATTAAAAAAACACCCATGCTATCAGTAGAAGAAAAGTGCAACATAAAATAGCTTCACGACTTAAAAGTTTCCATACGCGAAATATGTCGTAAACTGAGAATTTCGTACATCACGAATCAAAATTTTATTAAAAATCGACTTAATCATGAGCATTTAAAAAGAAAAAGTGATTCGGATCGAAAAACAAGTCTTTCGGTTCAAGATACACTTAAATTGGTTAAATTAAAAGAGAAGAACAATTTACTAAGTCCTGAAAAACTTGCGAAGAAAATGGAAGAAATATTTAAAGCAAGTGTTGCTGGTAGCACTGTCATAAATTTTTTAAAAACTACTGGTTATTATGCAGGGAAACCAGTCTCTAAACCAAAACCTACACAGGTTCAAAAAGACAGGCGATGGCATGTTTGTAAGCAGTGATTATTCGAAAGCAGTCAGTACTGGAACGACGCAATATTTGTTGATGAGATTAAATTCAACCTTAAAAATTTAGACGGACAAACTTTTGTTTAGAAAAAATCGCATGAGCGACTTGAAGAAAAGAATTAATAAGACAGTTAAATTTGGAGACTGTGGTGTTATGTTTTAGAGATGCTTTTCGATGTATGGTGTTGGGTATCTCGAAGTAATCGAAGGAACAATGATCGATATGCTTTGTTGATATTTTGAAATCTAAACTATCTGATTCGGCAGAAAAGTTTAATCTAACTTCATTTAAATTTCAACATGATAATGACTCTAAGCACACTTCGGCTTATACAAAAGAATATATGTCGCGCAATAACATAATTGTATTAGATTGGCCTTCCAAGGCCCATATTTAAACCCAATAGAAAACGTATGCGCTTTTATTAAACAAAAATTACGAGGTAAAAACTTTTCAAAAAAGAGAGATTTGATAGCTTATGTGTTTGATTTGTGGAAAAACATATTAAGTGAAATGTGTGAAAAACTCGTAAAATCGATGCTTAATCGAACGAATCTTGTTTTACGGCCAGACGGTGGTTATACTGATTATTAATTTTGTTGATCAGTTTTTTTTTCAATCCCACGAAAAACTTTTTATAAAAAATATCTAAAATACTAATGTTTTTAAAAAATCTTTGTTCATATACGATGTTTCTCCACAATAGACTAGCATCAACAGGGTTTTATTGGAATTAACTTCCATTGTGTTTATTAAATGTCAAAAAAATAGCCCATCGTTTTTTTTTTCGTACACTCTATATCAGCGTATTGTATGACTTCATTATCTTTTTAATATATATATTTTATCATGAGAACTGTAGAAAAATTATCGGCAAGTGATTAACTTAGGAATTCGAAACCGTCTCATGTTGTCTAATCTATTATTTAGAACATACACACAGTGCAAAAAATAGAAAGAAATTTCAACTAAACTAAATGAATCGGGCTGTGTAGAGGTCTAGTGCAAGTAACTACAGTTGTTCTAAATAAAAAAATTAAGTGTCATTAACTGTAATTTTTTAGACGACATTACAAGTATTTCAAGTAATTTTTTCAGATTTTACTCGGGTAAAAAACAACAAACATTGAATTCCCGGAAAATATACTTAGGCCGAACAACAGTAATCAACGAAAAAATAAAAAACTTAATGATCTAAATATAATTTAAAATTTGGACTGCTGTTCTTGGGTCGCCCTACTGTTCAAACACAAAAAATATTTGAACTCGAAAGCTAGTCGTTTCTTAACAAAAAATATT
>SBJP01000468.1:0-14647 GCA_014805705.1 Cucumispora dikerogammari
TTTTTTTCAAACATGAATCTCTTTTCGTAAGTAAATTTTCTTTTTCGTTTACAATTTTTTTTGTGAAAATGCTTTTATGTAAAAATATTTTTTTGTGAAAAGAAAAATACTGTCATTTGTTTTTTTAAAAATGCTATCTGTCAACAGACACGAACACACAGTAAAAGAAATTACATCTTCGAAAACCGAACTTGAAAAATCGAACTTGAAAAATCGAACTTGAAAAAACGAACCTGAAAAACTGAATCTGAAAAACTGAATCTGAAAAACCGAATCTGAAAAACTGAATCTGAAAAACTGAACCTGAAAAAACAAACGTGAAAAATTGAAACTGAAAAAATAAATTGAAATTTCGATTCTAAAAAACTGAACTTAAAAAATCAAATCTGAAAAACTGAATCTGAAAAACTGAACCTGAAAAACTGAACCTGAAAAACTGAACCTTAAAAACTGAACCTTAAAAACCGAACCTGAAAAACCGCATTTGAAAAACTGAATTTAAAAAATCAAATTGAAAAACCGACTTTGAAAAACTGAACTTGAAAAACTGCAATAAAAAATAAAAAAAAAAATAAAACTGAAAAATCAAAACTGAAAAAACGAACCTGAAAAAAACGAACCTAAAAAATCGAACCTAAAAAATCGATTCTGAAAAACCGAATCTTAAAATATGAATCTGAAAAACTGAACTTGAAAAAACGAACTTAAAATATGTAGCGTTAAAATATTGATCTGTTAATATATTTCCTATATTAATTATATGGTTTTTTATTTAAATTTTGATTAAGAGGCTCGCGTTAAAATATTTCCTATATTAATTTTTATTAAAAAAACAAAGATACTGTAGAACTTGTTATAAAAAATATTTTAACGCTAAAAATTACAAAATCTTTTTTTTAATGACATTTTCAAATATTTTTTAGTCAATCAAAAATATTTCTTATGATAATGTTTGGTCTTTTTATATTTGTGTGATTTAGATTCAATTATTATAGTTTTAAAGTATAATCATTAATAATATTATGTAAGTGGAAAAAAAGTAAATTGAAAAAATATTCATTTTATGTGTATTAATATTTAAAAAAAGCAAATTATTCGTAAGAGGCAGATCAAAAACAACGAAAATACCAAATGTAATCAAAAAACTTAATATTTTGTTTTTTTGAAAACGGGTGAATACTTTACTAGCGATCTCACGACTACAGAACCAAAACCGATAGAAGAAAATGTAAGCATTTTATTATAAGAGACAAAAACTTATTTATAGTTGAAAACAGTAATTTAAAAAGATATTTCGTAGTTATGAATTAGGCTAAATCTGTGGTGTATTGAATAATTATCATCTATCAGAGATTTCGGTTGAAACGTATTAAGAACTCTCATAAATCAAGATCATGCAGATATAACTGTTAAACATATCAACAACTATCTGGCTATTTGTCTGAACTGTTTAAGAATAGAGACACAGACTCCCCCAGCTCCCTTAAGTTTCATCGAACCTAGCTATGTTTGAGAACGATTAATGGGCGACACCATTGATTTATGTGAGTATGAAGCCTAAAACGAACCTTTCGGATATATATTTACTTTTATTGATTCGTTTTCAATAATTGCTTTTGTTTTTCCTTCTAAAAACAGGGACTCAGTATTAGTTTACAGAATTTTTAAAACACCTTTTTTACGGAGGAACTTTAAAAGATATTTTATTCGAACAATGGAGGAGGATTCAGAGCTAGAACAATTGAAGAGTTATTGTTGAATATTCAGAATGTGAAAGTACATAAAGCGCCTTATAGGCCGCAAACACATGGTTAAAATTGAGCGCCTCAATAGAACGCTTAAATCACGAATAAGAAAATTTTAGCGCTTACGAATAGGAGATGTATAGATAATTTGAATAAAATCGTCTATCAATATAATATCTGAATTATAAAGCAACAAAAATATCATCGTTTGTTATTTTTAGAGACTAAAACTTGACCGGCAGTAATTTTAATGTTTTAGACCGCCTATATGTCGGCCAACAACTTAGCAACAAATATATTCGTTATATCGAATCTTACAAAAACGAATATGACCGCAGAATGTCTTCCCAAAATCTTACTTGTTGGTGACATCGTGTTAATAGCTAAAGAGTTTAATCCCTTGTTTGGAAGAAGACGGGGGGCTTTCGAAAGCTATTATCTAAACTCTCTTTATACTTTTTTTTTATTATAAATTCTCGCGTTATAGTACAAGAAAATGGAAACGCGACGAGATTTTTTTCATACCATCAATGCTTAATAGAAAATACAAGAATAAGCAAAACACAAAATTAATGTTATTTCCAATAAAAAAATTTTTTTTCTATTACAGCGCTCTCTACACTCAAAAGTTTTTAAATTACATGTTATTAATACACATTGATGGAATGTTTTTTTTAATTTACTTTTTTTCTACTTACATAATATTTTTAATGATTATACTTTAAAACTATAATAATTGAATCTAAATCACACAAATATAAAAAAACAAAAATTATCATAAAAAATATTTTCGATTGACTAAAAAAAATTTAAAAAAGACATTAAGAAAGAAGATTTTGTAATTCCAGCGTTAAAATATTTCCTATATCAATTTCTATAGTATTTTTTATTTTTTATATAAAATTAATATAGGAAATATTTTAACGAAAAGGCCGTGAAAATATTTCCTATATTAATTTCTATAGTATTTTTGTGTTTAATAGAAATTAATATAGAAAATATTTTAACGCCTGCCTCTTAATCAAAATTTAAATAGCAAAAAAAATTTAAATAAAAAACCATATAATTAATATAGAAAATATTTTAACGAGTCAATATTTTAACGCTTCAGTAATATGGTCTGAAAAAATGAATCTTAAAAAACAAACTTAGAAAATCGAAATTAAAAAACTGAACCTAAAAAATAGTACTTGAAAAAGTGAAACTGGAAAACTGAACTTTTAAACTGAACCTGAAAAAATAAATCTTAAAACTCGAACTTGAAAAACTGATCTCGAAAAAATGAACCCAAAAAATGAACCTGAAAAATCGAACTTGAAAAACTGAGTCTGAAAAGGTGAAACTGAAAAACTGAAACTGAAAAACTGAACTTGAAAAACTGAACCTAAAAAATAGTACCCGACAAATGATATCTAAAAAATAGTAACTAAAAAAATTGAATCTGAAAAACTAAACTTGAAAAACTGAAATTGAAAAATCGAACCTGAAATTATGATCAAGAAAAAACGATTCTGAAAAACTAAACTTGAAAAACTGAACCAGAAAAAACCAACGTGAAAACTGAAAATTAAAAAATCAAAATTGAAAAACCGAACTCAAAAAAAAATCCTTAATATCGAACATAAAAAACAGCATCTGAAAAACCGACCCTGAAATACTGGCCCTAAAAAAACAAGAAATGAATCTTGATTCAGAAAACGTTTTTTAAAAATCGACGTACAAAGTTCAAAATATGAAAAATAAAGTCATTTTTTTAAGTTTGAATTTTCTCTTCGGTTATTTTTTTTGAATCTTTAAATTCAAATTTTAGATGCTGTTTTTTTAGGTTTGATTTTTCAATCTAAGTTATTTAAGTTTGGTTTTTCTGATACTATTTTTCAAATAGTTTTTTTCAGATTTGGTTTTTCGGGTTTAATTTTTCCGCTTTGCTTTTTTAAATACTATTTTTTAGATTAGGCTTTTCGAGTTTAATTTTTTCGCTTTCTTTTTTCCTGTACAGTATTTCAGATTCTGTTTTTCACATTCGATTTTTCAGCCTTGGCATTTCAGGTTTGGCATTTCAAGGTTTGCTTTTTCAAATTTGGTTTTTTAAATTTAATTTTTTAGGTTTGATTTTTCAGATTCGGTTTTGCAGTTATTTTTTATAGATTCAGTTTTTTAGATTTGATTTTACAGTTCGGTTTTTCAAGTTCAACTTTTCTGGTCCAGTTTTTCATGTGCAGTTTTTCGAATTCGGTTTTTTCTGATTCAGCTTTTCTGATTCGGTTTTTTACTCCAATTTTTCAGGTTCAACTTTTTTAGATTCAATTTTTCAGGTTCAGTTTCGCAAATGCTATTTTTCAAATTCAGTTATACAGCTGCCGTTTTTCAGATTCAATTTTTCAGACACTAAATTTTCACGTTCGATTTTTTTAAGTACTAATTTTCATGTCGATTTTTAATGATCTAATTTTCATATTCGATTTTACAGTTTCTATTTTTCAGATTCAAATTATAGGTTCTATTTTCAGGTTCGATTTTTCAGTTTTGATTTTTTTAATTTCGATTTTTCAGGTGCGATTTTTCAGGTTCGACAACTTTGGTCAGAGTTTTCAGTATTAGTTTACTGTGTTTGATTTTCTATGTTCGAGTTAATTGACATTATGGGTTCAGCCGTATTCGAGAGGCAGTTGGCGTAAATATTGATTTTACAAATCGTCTTGTTGGTGACCATTAGTCTCTACAAAAATGTACTGATTAAGATCATTTGTGTTTACAAAAATTTGCCGTTTGAGACCATTAGTGTTTACAGAAATGTGCTGTTTAAAATCATTTGTGTTTACAAAATGATCTTTAACAGCACATTTTCAATCTTAAGAGTTAATACTAGATTAATTACGAGAGCGATTAAATACTTATATAAAAATATTATATTTAGTAACAGAATTGTTCCAGAATATAAGTAGATTGTTGCTGATATGTAAATAAAATTATTAGCAATCATAAAGAAATACATAACAGTTATAGTTGAATTTTTTTTAAAAAATATTTATATTATTATTACAAAAAGTTTATTGCTTTTAATTACAAATTATAACACGTAAAAAACACAACAGGGTTTAATTTGAAAGAGAATATGTCATAAAAAAATCTTTTGCTAATAGTATGTCAATTTTTAATGGAAAAGTTTTTTATGTTTTTAAATAACTCGATAACCATATTTAATATTATGCTTGATTTTTTTCAACAGATGTTTTCATATATTTATTAATGTAATAAAATAGTTATAATATACCTGGTGAATTTATCGAGTTTTTTATTTAAAAAATAACTGTAATTTTATTGTCTAGACCAAGTATATATATTTTATATTTTTATATAACTGTTTTTAATATTAAACATATAAAAATAGAATGACGTCGATTCATCGAGTCAAAATTAAAAAAAAATGGTTTTAAAATTTAAAAGCAAATATGAAAGTTTTTTTTATTTTATTAACGCAAACAACACTGAATATTTTAAAATGATGTAAACTTTCTATAATGTAAAAATTACACATAGATTCACTAAAAATTTCGTTTGATATTATCAATGACTTCCATCACGTATATTAAGACCTTTGATATTATTTATTTTGAAACTATGCTATTTTATCTTTTTTAAGTACACTTGCTTCATATGTTTGACGAAACCAGTTCTCTGTTTATAGAAAAAAACATAATCGGGTTCATTAATATTATCGGTTTTATTAAAAGGAGTTTGTTTTTATATAAAAAAAGAGATGTTTATAAAAAAACAACAAAATATTTTTGTACAAAAAAAAATTTTAGTCCAATATGTTATTTGTAAATTAAGCGATAATCATCTTATGTCTATATTTAATAAAATATTATAACTCATAAAATGAAAAGCTTTTGTATATATATTTTAATTTAAAACATTTAAAGAGCAAAGTATTTTTTTCTCAGCCTCATTTTAAAACATAAACAAATAAGTCAAATATTTTCAAAATAAAATTAGTTTTTTTACATGTTTTATTAAAGAAGGCTACGTTTTTTTATTGTTTTTTTTGAATTAAATGTTTTGCGATTCGTATTTAGTTATTAAAGAATTTTTCAAAATAAATTTATCGAAACGAAATCGGATTTTTTATATTTTCTTTAATTAAAATCGAAAAAAAAATTTTTACTGCCAAAAATAGTTTTATTTTTTTAAATAAACATCTTTTCTTTATAAATTAAACAACAAAATAAAAAACATAACTGGGATAAAATATTTGTTTTTCTCTACATTTTTCTGTAAAATATTTAACATAAGAAAGATTTAAAGTATACAGGTACTGTATGTAACTATTTTTGAAATATAATATCTCTACATTTTTCTGTAAATTATTTGACATAAGAAAGATTTAAAGTGTACAGGTACTGTATGTAACTATTTTTGAAATATAATAGACAGCGTAAAAAATAAAAACTTTATGAATAACCTTTACTTTTTATGTATAACCAAATACCCAAATACGGCGTTCTATTTTTATTAACAACATTTATAATTAAAAAATACGAGTCAAACATAAAACATTCACTAAAATGTTTAATATAACGTTTATTCCTTATGTAAGCTTCAATAATAATTTTTTACCTATTCTTATATCATGACCAAAAACGAAAGGAAAGCGCAAAAGAATGGAACGCTCAATTTTTCTACTATCTAATACAAATATAAAAATTTTTCTGTAATTATAACCACTCATCATCACAACAATGTGCCCAATCGATAACATTATCTCCTTCATCTACGATTTTTAATCCTCTAATATGTGAATCTTTTCCATCTGAATGATTCCTTTTAATTTCGACAAACAAATACTGAACATACTCATCAATTGAAACCTTTGTAATTCCCATAGGTTCAATATAAGGCCGTGGTGTAACTTTAGTTAATGAATCCATTGTGGGTCCGAAAAAGAAGTCTATAATTTCTGGAGTATAACTGTCATCTTTATGAAATGAAATATGTAATTGTATTTGTTTAATATATTGAAGGTAGTCAAATTCTATTTGAATGAAATGAGGAAGAATGTCGTCGCTTGACCAATAAGTGTCTAGATTATTATATGAAAATAATTCTTTTATACCGTGGCCTGGTTTTTCTGATGACAAACGGATGTTCATGGTTTGTATTTATATTATATTAATTAATCTATATATTATATTATATTAATTTATATATTGTATTGTATTATATTAATTTATATATATTGTATTATATTAATTTATATATTGTATTATATTAATTTATATATTGTATTATATTAATTTATATATTGTATTATATTATAATGAACTGTAATTAATATATTACATTCTAAATAAGTTTAATAACTCTTTCACTAAGCTCGCATAGCTCAGTTGGTTAGAGCGTGGTGCTAATAACGCCAAGGTCCGGGGTTCGAGCCCCCGTGGGAGCATTTTTTTTTTTAGTTTTTTTTTAGATATATTTTACAAAAATATATATTATAAATATTTTTTATTACAAAGAATATAAAATAATACTGTCGATTTTTATCATAAAGTGTTATCTATTAGAATAACATTTACTTTAATAATATTGAATCAAAAAAATGAAGTATATAATAAGAACAGAAGCATTATATTAAACTATACCTATAAAGTAATCTTTTAAACCGATATTGTTTTCTGAAAACATAAAGATTTACAAAAACTTTCAGTAAAATAATTTGCTAAAGGTTTTTTTGTTTTAATGAAATTTTTTATGGTCTGCTTTTTTTTCCTGAAAAACGGTTATATTTTCAACGATAAAATATAGACACACTACAACGTTTTCTCAAAAAATATATGTGTTTCACGTGTAAAGAAAAGATCTGTTGTTGAAAGCTCTGTCAACAAAGAAACACTCTACCAAAGGAAGGTTTATAAAATAATCGAGCCGCGCTCAAAAACAACAAAGAAGTGAGAGAAATGAGATAAATAATGTCGAAAAAAATTTTTTTCAATCGGTCATTTATTGCTCGACGTTTCTTTATATTTGACGACCATGTGTTTCTAAGTATATGATATATATAACTTTATACATTGCAAAGATTAAAAACTTTTTTGTTTTTTTTTTACAGCTTTTCATTTAATCAAAGAATTTTATAATAAAAAACGATTCAATATAAACTTCAGTCTTTTAGCTCAAAGATATAAACATAACTTAAGTGAAATTATAATCTTTTAGTCTTTTCAATTTACAAAATTTTTTTTGTAAACAAACCCGGTGCCCAAAATGTTTTCTTTTATTTAAAATAAATCAATAAACATGTTTTTTTTCGAAAAAAATTTTATAGTGATGTTACTTTAATTTATTTTATCCACGTTTTAAATGAAATAAAACAAAAAGGTTCGTTCATTTTCTGCGACTTTTTGTTGTAGAATGTAATCGTTTTAAAAATTATTTTATAAAGAGATACGCAACGGTTTTTATATTATATACATAAACTATGATGTGTTTTTTTTTATACAGAACTTTACGTTTTCTCAAATTTATATAAAAAGTATAATGTATTTTTAATATAAACATCGAAAAATTTAAAAATAACTTGCTGTTAGTTTTTAAAATATTTTTTTGTTGGCTGATCAAAAAGTGTTTTTGATTTATTTTAAATGAAAAAAAAGATTTTTCATAGTTTACACATTCCTTCGTAAATCAAAGTTAAAAAAGTTCCACTATAATTCGGTTTTAAAAAATATAAGAAAAAATCGATTACATTATCTAGTAAATTTTTCATGTGTTGTTTTAAACAGCCGAAACACACGTAACAATATCGATTATGTATGTACAACAAAACTGTACTAATCAACGAAATCAATAAAAACACAAGCGATTAATAAACAATTAAGAGTGACCAGAAAGCGTTTTGAGGTTATCGGCGAACATTGTATAAAAAACAGTTTTATCAATATAATTCATATAAATTTTTTTTTGTAGTTTATATTTAACTTGTTTTTTTTAAACATTATAATAGAACCTGTTTGATTAATATTATAAGGGAAATAGATTTAAAATATGTAAATACAAAAAAACGTTATTTTATGAACTCAAAAATTAGTGTCTATATAGTTTAATCACAAAAGAAAAATTTAACTGCTTTTCGAAGTCTAGCATTTCTTTAATTGATTATTTAAAAAAAACAACTAGGGTAGTCAAGTATTAGAATAAAAAGCCTTATTTATTTGATTGTTTCAGAAACACTTGATGTAACTGTTTATTCCAAAAAAGAAATTTTTAAAATAGAACACTATATAGGGATTAGAAATTTTTTTATTTTTCTTCTGAAGTTTTGATAATTTTTTTGAAACTCTCATTCTATTTCAGATATCTTGTTGTTTTATTTTAATTATTATACTCTTTGGACATAGTAGTGCAACTTTTTTGCTATTGAAGATCATATTCCAATTTTGATTGCATTTTGGAGCGCGAAGTTAAAAATTTTATGATTTTAATATTATATCATGTTTTTAAAAAGATAAATTTGTTTCCGTTGCACGCCGAGAAATATTGAGAGTCATTTGTGGCTGGTGGCGATTTGTTTTACAACTTTGTTTTATACTCTTTATACTTTACAATATAATCTAATTTTCGAAAAAACTCAATATATTTTTTGTAGAAAAATCTTATTTCTGTAAAAACTGTTTGTATTATATTATAAACGGATCTCGAATGTACGTGTTTTTTTTATTCACGTTATGTCAAAATGCGCAAGATCCTGTATGCGCTCGTATCTTTTAAAGACTGCACAGAAGTTGTCCCAATTTGACACACGGAAACATCAAACAAATAGACTGTTTTTAAATAAAAATATATATTTTTCATTTCTCTAAAAACAAATTAAATAGAAATTGCCTAATTGTTTTTTTATATAAAAGTTTTTGCTAAAAACCCCAAGCTTGTGCTATCCGAAACAACGAATACTACAATACTTGTGCACTGTTTCGCCGAAAGTCTCAAAATTCTTTACGTAAGCTGAGTTTTTTTTTATTAGCCTGTCGATTTTTCAGAAAATAAAATCTTTATGTCGGATATAAAAATATTTTCAATATATTCTAAATATTTTTTTTGTTTTTGCTCGTTGCTTTCGTTTGATTCTTTTTTTTTGTTTTGTTTGGTGTTTTCGCTGTTCGTTCTCTTGCTAATTTTCGTTGTTGTACCCTTTCGTTTTTTTTCATTTCATTTCGTTTCATTCCCATTTTGTTATTTTTTTTAGTATAGTGTTTTTCAAATATAACAAATTTTGGCAAAAATTTACTTAGAGGGAGGGGCGTTAAACTAATATGATTTTAAACAAAATTTTTATTAAACCAGTTGTTTTTTGACGATAAAAACGAATTTTTTGAAAATTAAAAAAATTTAAACTCTACAAAGTAACTTTTAATTCTTTTTTAGATTTTTTCTTTTGATTTCACATATTTTTTTAGTTATGCACAAACGTCTATGTTCTGTGTGTGTATTGACTTATCATTAGGGTCTCCAGTGTTTTTTAAGTGGCTTATCTTTTCATGTAGATACCTTATATTTTCTACATTTTGATAACTGCGCCAACAATCGTCACAATTAACGTGTCTAATTCGACATTTTTTGTGTGCATTTCGTCTAAATTGAACATATCACGATTTTTAGTTAAAGTTTGAAATTTTTTTTGTTTCTCTAGAAATCCCCCCTACGCACAACATATTTTTTAACACAAGGCCTTTGTGGTTCTTTCTTGAATTCAAACACGTTTCATCGCTCTCGACAATTTCTTCAATGTCCCAATTTTTTCACCTTTTCTGTCTGCAATATTTTTTCGGATTACTTGTGATACTCAATTATTTGCTTGATATTGGATGTTATATTCATGCCTTATACGTTTGATAGTCGTCTCTTGACACCATTCGTATAAAATTATTATAATATCTTTTAAAGATAATTTAATAACATTCAAAACTGAACAATATCTAATTGATCTTTAAATTTTTTACATTTATAAAACCAGCAAGGCTAAATAAAACCGCTTTCAAGGTGATGTCTTGTTAAGATTATTTTTTTTTACAGTTTTTGCAATTGAATGAACTTTTGATTAGACCCACAACCAAGCAAAATGAAACTGCGCTGTCGAGATTTACAATTTTTCATAGAGAGACTGTCTAGATTCTATGGTCCTTTTTTGATCTTTAAATATATTTTAACGCCCCTTCCTTTAAGTGAATTTTGGATCAAAATTTTACTAACAAAAAACTTTATATAATTTTTTTTCTGGACGAAATGAGAATTTTTTTGTGAACGATTTGAACTTGACACGTCTATGAGCGAGTCAATACAATGCGTTGCTAAAATACTGCATTATTTTTTTTGATTCGTCGTCAAAGCGAAAGAACCCTATGAAAAACTGTGCTTTTTCTTCAATATTAATTCCTTAATTATTACAGCTCAGGGTTTTTTTGTTTTTTTAATTACTCAAGACACCGATGTTTATGTTTATTACAATTATCTATTAAAAATATAAAAAAACAATGTTTCTCTATCATTAGCGATTATTGCAAAAATACTTAAAAAAAATCTTTTTTTATCGTCAGAAACAAATATAAAAACAATTAAAAAAGCTTTCACACTTATCGTTAGCGACAAAAATATCCAGTTTAAAAAACAGATAGATTTACTTATTTTATCAAACAAGTAAACACATGAATATGCTTTTTTTTAACAAATATATAATAAAAACGAACAAGTATAATTTAAAAAAAAAACAAAACAAAAACTTTTACTATTAAAAGAATTTCTTTGATTACTAATTTTAAAAATTCTTGCTTTTTTTCTAAAAAACTTGTTGCTTAATCTAGAGCAATAATATCAACCCTGTCGTTATTGGCTTTTTTAATATTGCTTCAGATGTCGCGTCTAGGCGTAATAGTTGTTTTTTTTGGACCTGAAACCGACTTTTTTCTCAGGGAGAAAAAAGGAACACTGAAAATTATGAATAATGAAGATTGTTTTAATACGTTATAACCAGTGCTTGGTTATACAAATGTGGAGTTATTAGAATATTTTAGTTAAAAAAAATTCTTAAAAGTCTTGTTTGTTGTGGTTATTGCAACAAAAATATGATAGAAATAAAGTGTTCTAAAATAGCCGACGATTTGACTTTAGATGCCACGTAAGACTTGTATTAAACAAAAAACAACAAAATTCGTTAGATGTTAATCAAAATCATCAGAATTTAATATAAGCTTGGAAAAATAGTTATATTAATATACTGTTTTTCAAACAATAACATAATTTGATGTGATAAAAGAATATAATTTTAAAAAAAGTCAGTTATTAAGTTTTATATTCATATAAGAGCATTAATAAAAGATTATTTTAAAACGAAGACGATTAAACTAAAAGAAGAAGGAAACATATGTAAAATGGACGAGAGTAAGTTTGATTATAAGATTATTTATAATATAGAAAGAAGACCAAAAGATCACAAATGGGGATTTGGGGCCGCAAACACAAGTTATCAATTTTATTTGTCGTATCTTCATATTTAAAAGAGAAGGGATGGTCGATCTCTGTTCCTATTATAGCCGAAGTATGTCGGCCGGTAACTATTATATACAGTTTTGAGTAGGCAGCATACAGATGAATCAATAAAATTTGGGTTACGAACACGACACTGTCAATCATAATATTTCTTTTGTCAGTCCAACAAACAATGTGCATACTCAACACATTGAATCTTACTAGAATAAATGTAAGAAAAAGATTAAAAATATGAAAGACTCTACTAAATTTATATCTGATCTTTATTTAAATGAATGGATGTGGAGAGATAGAAATATCAATAATTTATTTAATTGACAATGTTTTTATTAAGAATAAACTAATTTTTTATTTGTTTTTTTGTAGAGAGAAAAAAAGAACCAGAGACAATTTTCTACACACTAAAGTAATGTTTCTATAATATTTAACATCGTATAGTAATGAGATAAATACTTCAAAGCTTATTTTAACCTACCAAAACATTCCGAAAACAAAGAAAAGACATATACTATCGTTATCTAAAATAAAAACACGTTTATTAATCACATATTGGTTTTTTACTTTAAGATATAATACATCTCGTTTAAAACAATTCACTGCAACAGAGGTGTCGATTAATATGCCATTTTGTTATTTCATATTTATTTTTTGCTGTAGCACATAAATATTTCTCGCTTTTGTTTTCGTCGTTGTTAGTATAGACATCGTAGAAATAAAGATCTACTTTTTTTAGTCCGCGATACAACACTAAAACCAACCTCATCGATAAAGATTAGGTTTTTATATTTACTTTTTACAAAAGCTTCGAAAACTCTTCAGCGTATAGAAAACGCTTTACTATAGTTTTTGAAATGTTTGTCTTATATGAATTGCAACAAATTGTTTAAGGGTACAAATGAAAACAGTAAACAACAAACAACTATATTGTCATCTAAATTGACTTACTTTCACCAAAAGTTTTTTGCACAACTGCTTTTAAAGTAACGCTGTTTACTTATCTTTCTCTATAAGATCTTTTTTTTTCGGAAAGCCTAGTCTTTTTATTACTCATTCTTTTTTTAAAAAGATTTTACTTTCATTAGTAAAAAGCTTTATTATTCTATCAACCTTTGACCTCGAGTGATTTACTTCTCTTAGATTCAGAGATGCTGTAAGCAAAACTTAGAAACAAATATTACGACATGTTATAGCTCAAATTGTATTTTTAAACATTGAGTTCGTCGCTATAGAGTCGCTTTCGTGTGAACGGATCTTTTTTTATTTTTTATGATTTATCATATTTTAAATCATTAATTTTACAAAAATTTATTTTATATATGTTGCGGTAAAATTTGGATATCGATAAAATCCGGGATAGGATTTCTATTTAAAAATATAGAGATTTATTAAAATTATTAAGTAAGTTTCGCGGTAAAATCCGGGATAGGATTTTTAAATAGAAAAATAAAATAATTATAGTAAAAAGCACTATCCCCGATTTTACCGGAAATTTTCGTAAAAATCCCGGATAGACATTTCTACTATAATTATTTTATTTTTCTATTTAAAAATTCTATCCCGGATTTTACCGCGAAACTTACTTAATGATTTTAATAAATCTCTAATTTTAGATAGAAATCCTATTCCGGTTTTTACCGATACCCAGATTTTATCGCTGCGATTCGGAATAATAAGAGTATAAGTTTTTTAAATAGTAAAATAAAATAATTATAGTAGAAATGTCTATCCTCGATTTTACCGAAAAATCACAATTTATAAAACAGCATTAAAATATTCATTGATGAATTAAATATTAAATAAACTGAAGGTTATTAAAAAATAAGAAGATTAAGTAATTAATTTAATTTTTTTTAAAATGATTTGTGAACTCTCCTTGGATTATTAAAAGCACTCTTCAAAGCAACTGACGCATACCCCGTTTCTAGCAGGATTATTGTATAAACCACACCCTCGTAATAACTTTCTAATGCTCTATTTCGCCTTCGAAAACTGAGATCGAATTCACGCGCTATCAAAACTTGATCTCCTAGATATAAGTCTTGAGTTCTAATTCTTAAATTATACTCGTTTCTATACTGTTCAACGTATATTGCATATCTATTTCTAACATCTTGAACTTCAAAAAAGTTATTGGAGGTTGACCAACTTGTATTTTTAGGATTAAAATTTTTAAAAAGAACAAAGGGGGGCAATTTTGTTGCCTTGTGTTTTGAAGTGTTGTATTGATACGCAATTTCTTTAAGCGCAACTAACTAATTTTATTTTCTACACCCAAATACATTCTTATTCGAGATTTTAACGTTCTATTAAATCTCTCTATTTGCCCCTGGGTTTGGGGCATATATGATGCTCCACGAACT
>SBJP01000469.1:0-14638 GCA_014805705.1 Cucumispora dikerogammari
GGTTTTGTTTATGAAATTTTGCTTTTTTAAACATAAGTCTAATATAATTATATTAGAGTATCGAAGAAGCCGCAAAAAAACTATTAAAAAATTTACCATACTTGTTGATATATGTGTGTAGTTTTCATTTTGTCTGGCCATATTACGAGAAGTTTAGGTAAATAGAATGTGAAAAAATATAAAAACAATACACAATTATATCATTTTATTCGATCACTTTTAGCATGGTTTTCATTCCCCACGGCAATCAAATTAAAAAAATGAAATATATCTCTGGTTATTTGCAAAAAACAATAACAAAACACGGTCTTTTAAATATCTTGGAATATATAAACAAAACTTATATTGGGTACACGATAAAATTACAATATCTTCAAAATGTCCCATATTTGAAGCTGATATCGAAGTTCATATTTCAGAATAAAATAATGTTTAACGCCCATTACAAATAGTTTAGAAGCCGATATAGACATAAGAAATCATGAAGAAAGGACACTCAATTTTATATAGTTTTTCGCTACTACAATAAAGATAAAATAACTCTGATTAAATTGTTGAAATCATTAGGTTTTAAAAACAATTTGGTTAGAGATTTCGCATAGAATCTAAAACCATCTTTGTGCTTTAAAAATAAAAAGGTTTTTTAAAAGCGCAGTTCATGTTTTTATTGTTAAAAATAAAACAGAGAAGTGTGATTATTCACTCGAAAAATAATAAAATTTTGTTTTTTTATCACCTTTTTCATCCGTTTTTAAAATTTGTGTGTTTACAGTTAATATAAATTAAGCGAGTTTCTGAAGATTTGTCAATTAGCTACTTTGTGGTAATGAAACATGAACCAACTAAAGATATAAGATCGTCTGATCTTTTTAAAACTTCTATACTCTAAACGGACGTCGGTCGATAAAAAACAAGTGTGCTGCTATTAAAAAAGTTTTCTGCATCATATATCTACCTCTTTATTTTTTTAATTTCTCAATAAAATTAACGTAAAAGTAAGTTTTAGAAGAGTGAGAAAAAACGCCATTATAAGAAACTTTACTTAAAAAAACTTGTTAGAAGCTGCTAAAAACGAAACCTGTTGCAAGATACCATCATATAACTTTTTAGTCAATTAAAAAATCGAACTCTGCAAGGTAGTACTTTAGATTTTTCTTTAAATTTTTACTTCTCGATCTAATGTGTTTTTTTTAACATGAACAGTAACTCTCTGTCTTGGGTTAAACAAATCTACCTTGAGGGTTTACGAAGCTGGGTGAGTGATTTATTTGCTCGTGGAAAAACTCAATTTTTTTTGCATTAATGTAACCTCTTCAACATCTCTCATTATGGGGGTGTCTGCTTTAACTTATTTTCTAATTATATAGCCGAGATTACAAATATTTAGTCTTAAAACAAACTTTAAGAAATACTTTTTCGAAAAACTTGAAATTCCAGCAACACCACAAGTATTTTTAAATACCTCACTATTATGGCTCACTCATTATCTCAAAAAAGTTTTATCTATCTTCACAATTTTAACAAAATCTTCTATCTCTCTTTTTTTTTATCTGTTACAATCTTTCTTATTGTTCTTAAAACAGTGAATAAATCTCGAATAATCGAAATCATATTCTTTCTTTCTATGTTCTGTAGCGGTTTTTCGGCACATCTCATATATATTCATAATTATCTTCCAAAAAGCGAAGCCTATAACAGAAAAATATGATGAAGTTCTCAACGAAATTTTATTTTTATTGTAAATTAATCTCCAGCGAACCCAGAAAAAACATCATCGCAGTGGTGAGTAGTTAAACTATCTTTTTTATACATTTTTTACACTTCAAAAAAGACTTTTAAAAACCTCTTTACATAGCATAAGAAATCGCTGTGTTACAATTTTTATTTTTTCGTAAAGAGATAGTCTGTTTTCAATGTTTTTTTAATTTTATATAATTTGCCCCCCCTCCCCCTAAAATTAACTTTTGCCAAATTAACTTTGAAATTATTAAAACAGATTGTTTTTTTAAATACACTGAAACATGTATTAGTTCTTATTTTATAATATTACTTCGTGGGTTTTTATATATGATTCATGTTTTCTTTAAAAGTCTTTCTTTTTTGAACATATAAAACAAAAACGGAACATGTTTTATTATAAAATAACCCAATAGATACAGAGCACAAAAACCCTAACACAAAAGTTTTTTTCTCGAAAATCAAAAGTACTAAACATTATAAAATCAGGAAATTTTATATTTTATGCGCAAAATTTATTCTTGCGAATTAAAGTTTTTGTTCATTTTTTTTTGAAAGCCTCACTCTATTCTATGTTTATATATTCTCTATTTCTTGTTTGGTTTTTGATCTGTCGATTAGTAGATCTGTAGAAAAAAAAACAACATTCTTATTAACAGTTGTTTTCGAAACCTATAGTTTACATGAACCTTCGTGGTTTTGATATTCAGCGAGTATTCATATAATAAAGTTTTTTTATAAGATGTTACAGCTTGATCAGCCGTAATATTATGCTATATATTATAAAGAGAAGTGTGATAAGATACGTTAAAACGAGTTTAAGAAAAATTATAAAGCCTCTTATCTACGACCACAATTACCTGTGCTTAATTAAGCTAAGAAAAAAAAAAACAGTATATTTACTATAGACATAGCTTGTGTAAAACCTGGTAAAGAGTCCAATGAAAAAAAAACAAATGAGTGCAGCAAACAGACAAAACTTCTCATTGATGAAATGAAGAACTTTTTTAATTTCTTAAGTTGCGCATTTTAAACAGATAAAAAAATTAAATATTTTTGTTTGTTAGTAACTGACCTATATATACTTACATTTTTCAAAAGGTCAAACAAATACATTTCATTTTATATGCAAAAGATTTGATTAATTAAAAGCTGGACGCATACCCATTTCATATAGATTTAAAGAATTTTGACAACAGTCCTTAACCCAATGAAACTTCACAAAAAGAGCGTGTACGCAAAGCAATACTTTTAGAACTAAACTTTTTGATGGGAAGAAAATTTTTTTCAGTTAAATAAGTTATTTAAAAGATTGTAGATATGTTTCATCTTGGATTCTTAGAAAAACATATTTGTCGATCTTATAAATATAAAGAAATAGCGGATAAAATAGAATTCAAAAATATACTTAATTATCAGAATAGAATTCGAATTCATTTTAATAACCAAAATATAATTCAAAAAACATTTACGGCCAAAAAAAGTTGTTTTGATTTAATGGCTCTATTTATAAAACAAAAACCATTTAAATCTCAAAAAATAAAACATGTTCATTTGATTGACGAAAATTAAACAGATTCAGTTTGTTAAAAAAATAGAATACAAAAAAAAACATTTAATTAAAATATAGAAACTCAGAATCCTTTAAGATCTAAAAAAAAGTTAAAAACCATATAAATGAAAAATTGTAAATCAAGTTTGTTTATTTAATCGATTTAGACTTTTCTAGAGCAGATAGTTTTCCGTTTTTCGAAGTGGCAAAATGTTTTTCATAAAATTTTCTTTGGTTTTTTTTAATAGTTTTTTTAGATTTTTTTAATAGTTTTTCAGATTTTATTAAATAGTCTTGTTCAGTTTTCTAAATGTTTTTTTTTCTTGAATTTCCAAATAATTGTTGTTGAAACCAATCCAGAAGGACAATAATTAGCGATAAGATAAGACGCTCTAATTAAAAGAACATATTGATATTATAATGGTAATCAATAATTTCAAAAAAACAAATTGAGGTTTTAAATCAGAATGCAACTGTAGGTGAAACACACCCCAATTCAGCATAATATACTAAATGTACTGCAATATAAAATGTTTGATTTATTTTTTATATTATCGAATACTATAAACCTCGAGTGCACTATAGTTTTTTGAGATAAATTTCAAAGTTTTAATTAAAGAGATTAAAAACGCAATAAGCTACACAAACTCTAATAAAATTTAAATTACAATAAAAAACTCTGAATTTACTAAATTCTTTTGTTGTCGTTGCGCAAAGAAACGAAGTTAAATGAAGCAAAGTTTTTTTAAATGATAGTCTTTTTATTTCTTTGTCTATTTGATTCAGTCTTGTCTTTTCTGCTGAAAAGGAATGGTGTTTAAAGATCAATACAAGAGTTATTAAAATTGTAGATGTGTAGAAAAAAACATTTGAATAAAAAACAACGAAGCAGATATACTTCTTAGTGTTAAATATAATCAAAATCTCAGAATAACAGCATTTTGTTTATCGCAATGCAACTACAATACTCAGTTGTTCAAAATCAATACGTAGCAAGGTATGATTTACCATCACTTGATACTTTTTTCCGTATCGGCTCCAATATTCACTAAGACGCTCATAAACATACAAAAACACGTAACACTGCTTACACCTATTATAAAATGTTGTCTTTTTTCTATTTTACGTCGACATAATGACACAGTCAGTTCGCTTGTCGTTTTTCATAGGGCAGTATTGATAATAGTGTTGTCTTGCAGTCCCCCAATATTTACGCTTAGTTCTTTTAATAAGTGCTCTAGAAGCTTGCAAAGAGGATCAAAAAGCTCAGATCTTGACCTTGTAAAACTATTCTACAATATATATGAATTATGTAATAGTATTGCATTATATGAAGCGTAAACCTTTTGGTATCTATTGGTTTTTCCTTTAAGAGCATAATATTTAATCATCTGATCAAATTTATCGATCCCAACATATAAGTATTGTATTCATTATTGCATTTCGGTATTTGTTTGTTGTTTTTCGAAAACGTTTCTCACATATCAAAACACTTGTTATCATGCCACTGGACGTTTAGCGCACTATATCCTAACTTCTACGGAGACTTTTTAAAATGCAAACTTTTTCTACGAGCCACTGTTTTTTTTATAGAATTTGTAAACTTCAGGGCTTTCTCGCTTCGTCGAAGAGTTTCACATAAAAATATTCCGGCATTTTATAGTTTTCTAGCAAGAGCAGAATAATTATAATAATTGACCACTTGAAGTTTTCTGTTAGATCATGTACTGTCCTATCAAGTGTCGCGTATTCAATACATATCTTCAAGTTAAGAACAAATCTCGTCTTTGACTGGGCTCAAATGTAAAACTTCATCTTAATTTTTTTGCTTCATCAGGTTATATACATATTTTTCAACTCACTCTTGATTTTCATTATTCCTTATCTATCACTTTATTTTCTTCGGCTCATATACACTTGAAAATAGCTTTTCAAGGTATAAGACGGTTTTTCATTTACGTTTTAACTTGTTGTTTATAATGTCTTTTTTGAGATTATTGTAAACATTTGATTGTTTTCTGCGAATCTCCACAATGTCAGTAGACAGAATTAATAAGGTCCCAAGCAAATTTGTTTGATTTGACCTAATATAAAGAAAATTTTGGTCTTTCTTTTATCTTGTTGCATATATTTTGAATAAAAGTTTTTATTTTTTGATTAGATATTGGGAGAAAAATTGTCGACTTGTGTTCATTCTTTTCTTTTTGTATTTCCTGTTTAGTTTATAAACGACGGTCTAATGTCTTATCTGTAAAAAAAAGCAAAAAAGTCTTCGACTTTTATACGATTTTCGCTTTCATTTTGGCAAAAAAAAGTATTTTTCTAGAGAAAAAGTTGAAAAAAATGAACACTTTGCACCCGGCTCAACAATTGAATAAGCATAAAATATTTGTCTCCAGTTGCGCCATACTGAATAAAGCGTCTAATAATACTATATTCAGCCATGTTTTCGCTACTATCAACTAAATCGTCGTTTTTTTCGCTGACGCCATGTGAGTAACAAACCACTTTCTAATCCATAGCGCGTTATTTGATGTAATTACAAAACATTTCTAGTAACGGAGCACAACTGAAAAGTTTAATAAATTAGTATATATATCAAATTCAAGATCAAAAACATATTTACAAAATTCAGCTTATACGAAAATTCTCCAAAATGTATGCTTCATTTTTTCATTTTAAGCTACACAAACGGTTATCGCAGTCGCTTATTAGATTATTTACGTGATATTAGCGTGTTTTATTTTTAAAATTAGATTCAAAGCGAAAACTATAATATAAACATCTCTGATTATAAGAAGTTGTGTTTTTGATGTTTTTATGATCGCAGATTATTTTAAAAAAAACATAAATTCTTTATTTGCTTTCGGGGGTTTTTATGAATATCTGTTTGCACCGCTTTTATTCGAGTTTGGTGATGATAAAAAAAGATTATATTTCTTTTGTTTTAAGCAGCTTAAAAAAATTTGTGAATTAATCCAGGGATGTATAAAATTTAATTGCAATTAATTTTCAGTGAGCTATCAATCATTGCAATTGTTTTTTCAAACAATCAATCATTGCATTTGTTTTTTTTTCCAGCAACCAATCATTGCAATTGTTTAACATTTAAACATTGGGCCATAATACGTGAAGTTTTTTAAAGGGAGGTTAATACATAGAAAAACATAATTCATCAACTAATTTTTTATCTAATACTTGATTGTTAAAACTATTCAGAAATAGATGTTACGTTAAAGTGTATAATTTTGATTAAAGAACACTATATTCGATAAAGTATCACAGTTTAAACTTTTTCTTCTTGCACAATATATTCTACCAGCCAAACTGAAGAGACGTTCAACTAAATTGAAAGTTGTTGGATAAATTTAAGATTTATAAATTGTGAATGTTTGGTTACTGTGAGAATAAAAGAAATTGCTTTAACAACACAGGTAGAAAAAAACTGGACTTTACTTTTTTCAATAAGCATCTTCTCTAAATATGAGAGTTCATCTTCTTCACTATTAATTATTTTAATCACAGCAGCATCAAAATAGGCGTGTGAAAAAACACAGCTGTTTTAGAAAGATAGTGTTCAAAAACAGGATGTTTAATCAACACACTATTAAAACACTTCCTCGCGTCTGCTAAATTTAATGTTACGTTTTGTAGATAAATTGTCAGTTCATTTAAAGGTTGTAAACTGATCATTACTTCTTGAAGTTGTAAAATGTCGATCGGTGAGGGTAAAAATTCTACTAGAACTACATCATTTTGGTCAATAAAGTCCTTTATCTAAAAGAATCTTGTTAACATATTATAGCAGCTAGTCCGCCTGGTTGTATTTCTCACTATGGATTTTAAGGTAGTTTTTTCTCTTAAAACTGCTAGTTTAAGCGGCGTGGAATGCTTTGTCATAAGTTTATGAACTAGATCGATAGATGAGAATTGGGAAAGATATTTCTGCACTGCGAGATTTAATTTGTGGCTATAACAGCCTATCAAAGGTATTCCTAATTTCGTTTCAATAGATTTGGTTGTGCTGCAATTATCGACAACGAGACATATGACATTAGAAAACGATTTATTATATAAATTGAGACTATATGTAATCGTTTCGATATAATTATCAGCGGTCCAACCAGTCGCGTCATTAAGGTGTTAAAGGTCAACAACACATTAATTTTGATGTCGTTCTCACTAAAGCAGACATACAATGCGACAAAATGAATGTTGTGCTCTGTCCAAGCATCAAAGCATAAACAAAACGCCTAGGTTTTTTATTTTTTATTTTATTTCTTACGGTATATGATAAATAAGCGATGTTTTGCTCTATTGTAATTCTGGAAATTGGTTTAAGAAGTGTATATTTTAATTCTATTTTATTTTCCACTATGTTTATTGGTTGGCAATTAAAAATTATTTTCTTAAGCCAACCGTAAACATTTACCGCACTGAGTCGAACATAATCTAATATTGTGAGCTCTTTCAGGCCGATAGGATCCCAGCCTGAGTGAATGTTGTTTAAATGTGCTCTAAAGTTTGTGTAACCGGTTCCAGAAACTTACTTTATTACGCGTCTTTGATTGGTGCATAACACACAAATCCACGTGTTTTCCTCGCCGGGAAATGTTAAAAGTGAATAAAACTTTTTAACTTGGTTTATTGTAGCTTTCTCCATGGCCAGAATTTATCTAGAAAACATGAGAATTTTAATAAAACATCATAAGTCCGATATTACATCGTTATCAAAGGGAATAATTAATTTATAGAAGTACTATTTTTAAAAATATAAGAAATTCAATAGAATAAACAAGTTATTTTTGGAAAAATATAAGTTACTGTTGTTCTCGTTATCTTAACTTGTATTCTTGCATAAAATAACCTATATGCTTCATGAGAATAACTAATAAATTCTATAAAATATCTTATATTTATAACTTATAGTTCTCCCTGTACATTAACTTATATTCTTATATGAATTAATTTATATTTTTCTATTAGTTAATTTATATTTTCCTAATTTGCTTTTTTGTTCTATAATTAATTTATATTTTGCTATAAATTAATATATTCTGGTTTTCGATAAAATAAATATCTTTTGGAAACCAACTTTTTTTTTTACAGACAATTATATATCCTTTGTAATCAAATAAATATTTGTTAATAAAAAATACAGTCAATCGTTATCAATAAAATTATCTTTTTTTAATCTTGCTTTTGTAAAAGATTATTTCTATTAATAACTGTGGCGCGCCAAACCCGCGACGCATGCCATACGTGCGACATATTGTTTTTACTATATTATATATATCTTATTAGGGATATTAAGGCAACAGGTACCAAAACTCCGACATTTATACTAAAGCGCTATGCTGAAACCTTGTTATATAAACTACTTGCTTGCTATAAGCAAGTATTGAAATACAGATGCTAGATCCAAGTATTATAAGTTTATATTATATTACACTAAGTTTATATTAGCGAAACTTACAGAAAAAACTGGGCGTCTGCGGGAATCGAGCGCGTGAAATAAGATTCCTAAGGTAATCATTTAAAACTCACCATCTGAGCTAAATGCGCCTAAACATACAAATTATATAGTATAAACACTGATTTTTCTTATTATAATGTATGTATAATATACAGTAAACTATACAAATTATATTGTTAAATGCATATGAAAAACATTTATAATATGTTACACGCAAATTTATATTAAGAAAAGTTACAGAAAAAACCGGACGTCTGCGGAATCGAGCGCGTGAAATAAGATTCCTAAGGCAATCGATTTAAAACTCATCATCTGAGCCAAATGCGTCTAAACATACAAATTATATAGTATATATACCCATTTTTCTTATTATAATCTTGTATAATACACAGAAAACTATACAATTCATATAGTTAAATGAATTTAAAAAACAATGTAAAATCTGTTGATCTATCGGAACTTTAAATTCAATCTTTTATTTTCGGTATATCTAGTTCAGATTTTCAGTTTCTTTTTTTAAATTTGGTTTCTTAATTTTAGATTTTCAGTTTAATTTTTCACTTTCAGTTTTTTACGATCGAGTATAACGTTTTGAGATCTTTAAAATGAATTAAAGTTAGGCTTTTCAACTTCAAAAATGATAGTTCGAATGTTTGGTTCGTTTTTTTCATTTTCATATTTTCAGGCTAGTTTTTTCAGGCTCAGTTTTTCACGTTCGATTTTTAAAATTTGGTTTTTCAAGTTCAAACTCCCGGATCGGGTTTTTCAGTTTAATTTTTAGACTGGATTTTTTAAGATTGGTTTTTCAGATACAAATTTTTAAGCTTAGTGTGATAGTTTTAGTTTTCAGGTTCGAATTTTGGTTCAATTTTCTAGCCATATTTTTTTAAGTCGAACTTTCAAGTTAAGGATTTTTAGTTTCGGTTTTTCAGATTCGGTTTTTCAGGTTCAGTTTTTCAGGTTCAGTTTTTTAGGTTCAGTTTTTCAGATTCGATTTTTCAGGTTCATTTTTTCAGATTTAACTTTTCAGATTCGGTTTTTCAAGTTCGATTTTTCAGGTTTTTGCTTTTCGGTTTAATTTTTTCAGGTGCATTTTTTTAGGTTTGGTTTTTTTGGTTCGCTTTTTCGGGTTCGATTTTTCGGGTTCGGTTTTTCAGGTTCGGTTTTTCGGGTTCGCTTTTTTCAGTTTCAGTTTTTCGAGTTCGGTTTTTTAGGTTCATTTTTTAAAGTTCGCTTTTTCAAATACAATTTTTCAAGTTCGGTTTTTTCAGGTTTAGTTTTTCAAGTTCAATTTTTCAGGTTTGGCTTTTTAGGTTTAATTTTTTACGTTCATTTTTTCAGGTTCAGTTTTTCAAGTTCAATTTTTTACGTTTGGCTTTTTTAGGCTTGGCTTTTTCAGGTTTGGTTTTTCAGGTTTGGTTTTTTAGGTTTGGTTTTTCAGGTTTGGTTTTTCAGGTTTGGTTTTTCAGGTTTGGTTTTTCAGGTTTGGTTTTTTACGTTCATTTTTTCAGGTTCAGTTTTTAAGGTTTGGTTTTTTAAGTTCATTTTTTCAGGTTCAATTTTTAAGGTTTGGCTTTTCAGGTTTGGTTTTTTAAATTCATTTTTTCAGATTGCGTTTTTTAAATTCATTTTTTCAGATTGCGTTTTTTACAGGTTCGGTTTTTTCAGGTTCGGTTTTTTCAGGTTCGGTTTTTCTGGTTCGGTTTTTCTGGTTCGGTTTTTTAAGAAAGTTTTTCAGGTTCAGTTTTTCAGGGTGGGATTTTCAAGTTTTATTTTTCAGGTTTGTTTATTGGGTTTGGTTTTTCTGATTCTCTTTTTTGAGTTCGCTTTTTCAGGTTCAGTTTTTCAGGTTCGTTTTTTAAAGTTCGGTTTTTCATTTGGTGTTTAACGTTCATTTTTTTTAGGTTTAATTTTTCAGGTTCATTTTTTAAAGTTCAATTTTTCATGTTCGATTTTTCAGCTCTGTTTTTTCGGCTTCAGTTTTTCAGATTCGATTTTTCAGGTTCGGTTTTTTACTTTTGGTTTTTCAGCTTCATTTTTTAAAGTTAGGTTTTTCAGTTTGGTTTTTAGGTCAGATTTTCAGGTTCACATTTCATGCTTGTTCAGGTTATGTTTTTCGATTTCTAGTTTTTAAGTTTGATTTTTACGCTATGTTTTAAAAATCTTTTTTTATAACGGCCAACAACCGAAAAAAATAATGCGTGATCAGGGAAAAAAGCCCAACAGACACAAAAAAATTAGTAAAATAGAAAAGAAAACAAAAAAAAACATTTATAATATAAACAAAAAAATTTTAGAACACAAACCAAACTCTAAAATAAAATAAATTGCTTTTAAAAACAGAACAATCATTCAATTAAACTAAAAAATCTCCTTCTAGAAACAATATAAATATTTATAATACTGTCGCACGTATGGCATATGTCGCGCGCTTTGCGCGCGACAATTAATATCATCTTCTATTTAATTAAAAGCTTCTTTCATTTAATTAAATTCATTTTATATTTGGTTAACATTTCACTTATTCAGAATAAAAAATTGAGCTCGATTGATTAAAAACGATCCACATTGTCAGAAAAACAGTCTGTTAAAACAACCACACACTTAATTGTATTAAAAATTAGGCTATTATTAAACCCCACAAATTAAAAAAAAAGGCAAACTTTTTTTATCGCTATGTATAAAAGTCGCTTATAAAAAAAAATTATGTCTTCAATCAAAACTGAACATCAAGAAAACAACACGATTTGTAGGCATGCTCCACATTATACACAGAAGAAAAAAAAGAATCGTTTCTTTATTTAGAGAAGACTACAGGGTAGCCTCTGTTTCCATGATAACGGTCTTGGGTTATAAAACGATTCAACCCTGGTTAGACAGTACAGAGACACCCGAATAACATCTACGGTTTCTGTGTTAAAAATGTAGTGGTATACTCATGACTGATATATCGTATTCCTAAAAAAGTCTCGTTCTGGATGTTTGAGTGATTTTATGCTAAACAAAATTTAGAGACGATCTGGAAAAGTCTTTTAGTTAGCTATATCACATTGAAAAGATTAAATTGTGTTCCTGAGACTGTAAAATCTTCTTAGTTCAAAGTTTTGAAATTCAAATATATCAACTTTTTTTTAAATAATCTTAATTTGAAGAACATGTTTTTGTTTTTTTATAAATGAAAGTCTATTTCAATATTTCTATAGGACAAAAATACGACAGATCTGCACCGAGAACTAGAGCAAGAATAGATGTTTTAACAATCCGAGGGCACAATCCTTATTGTTTAGTGTAATTAATGATGAGATGGTGCTATATAGTGTGATTATTGAGACTTGTGCTCGAGGCAAGATTTAAAATCATTTATTTGGGCCTTTTTTTCAGTACTTGTAAGATTTGATCTTCAGACAGTTGCAAATTGTTTTATGATAATATCCAGTTCACTGCTCAAGTGAAATGAAGATATTTATCGATGAAAAAGAACATACAGAGAACCTTTTTAAGTCTATCTTTTTTGATAAATTCTATCGAATTTTGATTTAAAAAAGTTAAAACAAACATACTAATTTATATATCGACCAATCATAAACAGTCTTGCTCTAGGGGTATAGTAAACGCAATGAATCAAACAACGCAATTCGATATGTTCGAATATTAACAATAATCAAAAGAAACCATGAATGGCTCTGGATAAAAAATGTTTTTACAAAACGCAATTTTATTTCAACAAAGCATTAAAATTATTAGACAATTGTTGTCGTTGTAGGAAGATTAGATGAATTTTTTGTTTTGATTTTTTTTTTGAGTACTTGCATTATTTGCGCAACAGAAAAAAGTGTTAATCAGATAGAAAAAGATTTTAATTAGTGGAATGAGATTTTATTCAAAAGAAAATGCTTTTAATAAATCTTTTACGATTTGAACGAAAAAAAAAAGAAAAAAAAATAATAGCCAAAAATATTTTTTAAAAAAAACCTGGTTTTTAAAAAAACAGAAAAAAAATTTTTTAGAATTGATTAAATTAATATATAAAAGTCAACATAAACATTAATTTCCGAAATTAAAGAGCAAACCAATGCTCGTTAAAGAGTTAAGTTCATCGCTCATCTCCAATCTCTCATGATAGTTCATATAACAATCGTCGAAGCACTATGTCTTGTTACACTTCAAACAATAATATAATGTTTTTTTTCATCTTTAAAAGACAAAAGTAATTTTTGTGTTTATACACTTTCTTTAAAGTATTTTGGTTTTTTATTATGACTTCTTATCTAAAGCAAATTTCCCTTCTTGTTATTTTATGGTTTTTTTGGCCATTATAATACCATTTGTAATTTTTGTAGTTTTTTTTGGTCATTATAATGATCATTTTTAATTTTTTTTTTTCGATCAGTACAACAGCCATCTTTAACTTTTATGTTTTTATTTTCGGTCATTATAATGAACATTTTTAATTTTTATGTATTTTTTTGGCCATTATAATGACATTTTTTAATTTCTATGTTTTTTTTGACCATTATAATGCCCCTTTTTAATTTTTATGATTTTTTTTTTTCGACCATTTAATGCCCCTTTTTAATTTCTATGATTTTTTTTTCGGCCATTTAATACCTCTTTTTTAATTTTTATGATTTTTTTTTCGGCCATTTAATACCCCTTTTTAATTTTTTCGTTTCTTTGATCATTATAATGGCTAAAAATTCTGAATGAGATAAATAAAAATGTTATAATAAAATATATGATTTTGCATAATATTTTCTAGTTATTTTATAAAAGTGATTATTTTTTTTTACTTGATTATGTTTCAAAAAGATGACAGTAAGTTTATGAAATCGAGTTTTATTGGTTAAAAAATAACTAGAAGAAAACGATCTCAAAAGTAAAGAGAGATGTTGTATTTTTAATTAAAATAGTTCCATGTGCAAAAGTGTTGTTTCTAGTAATTTTTTTCACTTGAGAAACACATATTATTTATTGAAGAGTGTTTGATGTAAACCATATATTGATTTAAAAAATTTCTATCAAAAAAAATTACGAAGAAAAAAAGTACAAGTTATATCCATGTTTCTTTTAAACCAAAGTTTTCTTTCTCCACTTAAACGAATTATCTATAAAATTGACATATTGAATCGGCATATTTGCCCTCTGGTCTGTAGTCGTCAGAATGAACAAGTTGTTGAAGATCCTCTCCAAGCCTCCATTCGTATTGCTGAAATCAAAGAGGAATTAAAGATGCTGGAGGATCAGTCTAATAACATAGATGAGTATATATCATTGTCAACAGACCAACAAACAGAAAACATTACTCCCGTAACATATATTACTGAAACAACCCAAAAAAGACATGAAAACCCGATTATGATTATCCAACAAATAATGGTAACATATTTATATTAAAACAGAACGACCAGAAAGTGATTGGAGAAACATTTTCTTATATAGAAGACACTATGATTGACACGAGCGATGTTTTTTCAAATACAACCGGTAGCTTTGAGCAGACAAATACGATACTGTCTTCTGCCGCTTACAGCAGCGAACAACTAGACAATCTAATTGACTGTACACCGCCTGGCACTAGCTTTTATGAAAATATTAATTTTGAAACACTTAATGATTTGACAGATCCTATCTTTGAAATTTTTTCTCCTGAAACAAAACAAGTTTCTGAACAGCCAGATGAATTCGATTTTTTATCAGCTAATAAAGGTGTATTTTATTATCCTCCCACTTTTGCAACGAAAGAACAGAATCTTTTGACAAACTACCACACACTCCAAGAAAAAGATGTGTATGAAAAACAAAGATTACTACCGAAAACTAAGAGACCATCAAAAGAAATAGATGGGGTTGTGGAACCATCAGATAAAAAACCT
>SBJP01000471.1:0-14590 GCA_014805705.1 Cucumispora dikerogammari
TTTCTTTTGTCTTTGTTATAGGGAGAGTAAAGTTTTGAGTTATTATTGATGACTGAAGCTATAATAAATTTAAAAACTTTAAATTTAATATTAAAAAAATTTATATTCAAAAAACAATAAACCATGAACAATGACAATACCAGAAAAACAAGAACTGCTATCAGTTTTATTAATCTCCAATAGTTATCTGACAGTTCATTGAATAGCTTTTCGATTAAACAAGCATCATTACAAGCTGATATAAGTTTCTCTTCGGCAAGACGTTTAATAATTGCTATTGAATCGGGCGAATCAGACGAGAGTATTGTTAATACATAAAAAGGGTGGCCCAGATCTTCTGACCCTTCTATGGGGATTTCTATACGAGGAATACTCGATAGAGACTGCACCCATATCATAAAAACCATTATAAACGAATTGTCAATAGAGGGAATAACAGTAAGCAAATAATCTGTGCAAAGGAGTCTTAAAACAATACAGTATTCAAGAAAAAGACTTACAAAAGTCCCATGTGAAAGAAATAGCTCAGCCCTAATCGATAAAATGCAGCAGTATTGTAAAGGTATAGAATCCATAGGTGATGATCGTTTGGTTTTCCTAAAAGAAACCGGGTTCAACCTCCATATTTTGAAACACTACGGATATTCACTAGTTGGATCTAAAGCTGTAATCAACGTTCCTGCAAATAGGGAGACTAACATATCACTGCTTTGTGTTATAAACTCTAGTGGAATTGTGGGGTATAAAATAAAAAAAAGTGTATTTAAACGGGATCTTTTATTAGAGTTTATTAATCGAAGATTGATTCCTTTTTTTATAGAAAATCCCCACAAGATACTAATAATAAATAATCGTAGATTCCATCACAAAAATAATGTGAAGGCTTTGTTGAATCAGAATAGAATAACGTATATGTATCTTCCTGCATATTCCCTTCAGCTAAATCCGATAAAAAAATTTTTATCCCACCTTAAATCAGTTTATTCGGATATTCGTCTCAGGCCTGTAAATAGAGACGATATAATTGTTACTTTGAATAATTTACTTAATCAGAAAACTATCAGCTTTGGGGGTTGGTATAGGCATATAAGAGTCTGGGTTGCTAGAGGTATAGGTAAACAACTCTTTGAATAAAGTGCGTTTTCTTTACTTTGTTTGTTTTTTTTGTATATTTATCATATAAACGACTTTTTTAAACATTTGCTTTAAATTCTATGTTTTTATATTTATTTCAAAAAAAAATGTTTATCCTAGTTTTATTTTTTTATATTGTTGAAAAAAAATTTCGTTATTAGTAAATGTTCAGATGTGTTATTTAATTAAAATTTTTTGTAGTTATCAAAAGAAGTTTATTATTTATACAAATTTTTTTTTTATATTTTTAAAACATTATTTTATATTTCAAAAAAGTATCTAATATCTATGAGAAATTTTTTGGATTTTGCCAAACAATATTTTATATATAGAAAAATATTTTATATTTCTGGAAAAAGTATTTTATATTTCTGGGAAAAGTATTTTATATTTTTGGGAAACGCTGTAATTTTATTTAACACGCTCTCTAATATTTTTTATTTTTTAATATTTTTCATTTTTTTGAATCCATAAAAAGTAAAAAGCAAAATCACAGTTAACTGTTAATCAGAAATGTAAGATTATTGAATATTGTTATCAATATCTAGATTAAAACTTAAAAAGCTTGCTTAACAGTTTTCTTAAAAGTTTAATGCTGTTATTAGTAAAAAACTTATAAAAATTTTATTGATAATGCGGAAACAATAAAATTATCTAAATGCAACAATACAAAACCAATTTTTAATGTAAAAGACATTAAATTTAAACAGCCGGATAAAATATTAATAGATTGGGTTAAAACTATAGAGTCGATTTTTGATTTTACACTAATAAAATACTTCAATGCAAATCGACAAGAATTTTAAGTGCACTTTTGAATTCACAAAACGATAGTGATAAAAAAGATATGCTGAAAAAGTTTAAAGCATCTAACGGCTGGTTTCGAAAATTTAAACAGCTTCATAAAATATTTTTTAAAACAAGCTGCGGTAAGCGTTTTAATTAAAATAACGAAATATATGAAGTCAAAGGTTAAATAATTCAAAAAATCCCGCTTTATCAAGACTGTAATGTGTTTAATGTGACGAAACTGCACTGTTTTATCGACCGCGCTTTCTAAAAGTCTAGTGTTAAAGGTATAAAATAGTATAAAACAGACTTAAAAAATCAGCCCGGTTTTATTATGCTGCAACAAAGATAAGTCAGAAAAACTAAAATCCCTTGTAATTAAAAAGTTTAAATCGCTCTGAGCGTTTAAAAACTTTAACCCTAAGGCTTTTTGTACTTATAAAAATGATCAAAACGCATAGTTGACTGTTGATAAAGTTTAATAAATTGTTGGATGAATTTGTATCAGACATTTAAAAATGGTAAAAAAAAATACACGTGTTTGTAGATAATTTTCTAAGCATATGTCTAGTGGTACTTACTCTAATACTGAAATATGTTTTTTACTAGAAAATCCTTCAGCAAAATTACAACTATTGTATGCTTGATTAATTAAAAGTTTTAAATCTAAACATTTTTATTATTAGACGTCTAATATACAGTGCTCCAAAAAAAAAGTTAGGCAATTTAAATTATTGAGTTTAATAAACAAATATCGACTTTCATAAAAAATCGATTTAATGTTTCGAAAAAAAAAACATGTATATGTTTGATATACTATGTAGTTTAATAAATTCACGAAACATTTATCTATTGTTCATTAAAAATTTTTTTTTAAAAAAAATCCCAAAAAAAAGTTAAACAGTTAAATTTATAGGTTTTCCCTATCAAAAATGCCTATTCCTCTATTAATAGTGCCAATACTGTCAATTTCCCTATTAATAGTGCCATTAAATTAAAATTCTTGTTTTTATATATATTTTCCCTATCAATAGTGACAAATTGCTAAATTTTTCTATCAATAGTAACATTTTACCTATCAATAGGGCCAAAAAAAATTAGATAAAAAATTTTATTCAAAAAAAGGTTTCCTACGAATACTTTGATGAATACAACGAAGCATTTTTCTATAAAAACCATCACAATCACTTTGTGTTATTTGTAAAAACTTTCGTTTATCAAATTTAATAAATTCTCCTCGCTTGGTTGCAGAAAAACGTAATACAAAATTTTTCCATTTCGAAAAGCAGTTTTCGATAATGTTGAGCATAGGTGAGTATGGGGGTAAAAAAAGCAACTTTATGTTTGCGGTCTCACTTAGTTTTTTTAATCTTCTATAATAGTGTATTTTGGCATTATCCAATATAAAATGGGGTTTTGAATGTTTTTTGGCGAACAAATGTTTTTTAGATTAATAATGTAACCTAGGAAATCTTCCCCGTTTACAGGACGATTATTTACATAAAAATTAATCATACCAAATTTATTGGCAGCTGCAATTACGGATATATTTCTGCTTCGAATCGATCCTGTGGTTATAGTAAGGAATCGGCCTATAAGTGCTCTACCTTTTTTTGTTCTTGAACATACACTAAAACACACTTCGTTCAGAAAAATTAAATTCTTGTCTTTGATTGATGCTGTTAAATTTAGTAAATTTTTGACATATTTAAAGCGAGTTTCGATTGTATTTTCACAATTTCGACGCTCGCGTATAACGACTAATTGTTTTAAATATAATGAAACTGCTTTAAACATCTATCAACGGTATTATCATCAATTGAAAGTTGAAATGTTTCTTGTATTTTTAATACAATTGCATCCAACGTAATTGATGGATTTGCATCTACCAAATCTCTGATATAAGCTTTTTGATTTATATTTAGTATAGTTCTACGATCTCCGCCTCTTTTATTCGACTCTGTTTTTCCAGTTTCTCTAAATAACTTTATTATTATCATTTACTGTTTATCGAATGATTCGTAAACTCGCAGCTATTATGGCTGTAGTTATTTCATTCAAATATCGGGAAATAACATTTTGTTTTGTTTGCGTCGATATATTCTGGGGCTCTTTGTTATTATTACTTTGATCCTTGAACAAAAGTTTATTTATTTTGTCATTTTTTTTGGCACTATGAAAGAAAAAAATATATAAATTTATGGTACTTTAATTAATAGCACTATTGATAGTGAAAATGTTACTATTGATAGGGAAATTTAGCAACTTAGCACTATTGATAGGGAAATTGACAGTATTGGCACTATTGATAGGGAAATCGGCACTTTTGATAGAGAAACCCTATATTTAAAAGCAATTTTGCATTAAAAATATTTTGTTTTTTGAAAAAATTTGAAAAAAAATAAAATAAAAAATATAAAAAAACTATCAAATATTGCATTAAACCAAAAAATACTGCACTTCGCTTATTATAAACACATACGACAGTAGATAGTATTAAAAAAACAACAATTTAAAACGGTCAAAAATAAATATTTAATAAATAATAAAACGTAAACAAAAAGTTTTTTTATTAATCGATAAACATTAAAACAGAAAATCGATTAAAACTTAAAATTTTAAACTCAAAAATAAAATAAAAAAACACGAAGAAACAAGTAAAACTGTTTTAATAATAGAAAAAAAAATAATCACTTTGCGTGTCTACAATTAATTAATAACTGTTGAATTATAAACGTATTATGATTTGCATAAAAAAATTTATAACATGTTAAAAACAAAATAATTTATCAAAGTCTTTACAAAAGCAAAACGCCACACATATATTAATTTGTAATGTACACAATGATCTTTATTGTCACATTTTTCGCGTTCCTAATCTTTGTTATTAAAAGTTTAATTAAATATAAACTGTTTTTTAGTACGATGCTTTTTTTACGCCATTATATTAAAAGTACAGTGAACATTTTTACTGTAAACATTCTCTACTGTAAACACTAAAAAAGCTAGTTTTTTTAGTAGTTGAATCTATATTAAAATACATTTTTTTCTGTGAGCGTGAACATTAAAAAAAACTAATTTTGACGAAGACCGCTTTTTAATGTAAACACTCAAAAAAAAAACAGTAAAAAAAACTTTCTAAAAAAACGCGATTGTTTCATAAAAAACAAAGCATATGTTAAAATGGTTTAAGAGAAAACCAAACATCTTACCATGTTTACAAAAAAAACAGTGATAGAAAAAAAACTGTGATATAGATTTAACATTAAAGCAAAAAAATGCAGTATATAGCAAAGACAGCCCAAGGCTAAATCAACAATCTTTTTCGAAGAAGTTTGGTGTTTCGCTTGAGGTCATTAACAAGATTATTAAAAACTGAAATTATTTTATAATTCATTCTCAGATAGATATTCCAAACATAAACTTAAGAAATAAAAAATTAACAAAAACGGTTAAAATAGATAATATATTATATTAATGGATACAGAATAAGAGAAGAAAAAATCTAATTGTTTCTTCTATTAATATAAAAAAAATGAAAATATTGCTAGCTAAAAAGCTTGCAAATAAAAACTTTATTGGGTTGAATGAATAGCTGGCAAAATTTAAAAAACAAAATAATTTGCAGCTAAAAAAATATCGGAAAAAGCTGGTTTTGTAGATAAAAATAATATCGTTAAATTTAAACGCTAAATGAAAAAAAACAGCGTCAATATCGGTCTTCAAATGTATTTAATTGTAATAAAACGAATTTATTTTAGTGACAAAATCATAGCTTAACATTTACGTTAGATAAAAACGGCTCGGTCAAAGAAAGTTGAAATAAAAAAAGATTGACAATTTTATTTTGTTTTAGTTTAGAAGGTGAGAAAATAATTTTTCTAGTCATCAAAAAATCACGAAAGCCATGATCGTTGAGTAATAAAAACATTAACGCAATAAACCTCACATATCGACACATAAAAAAGCTTAGATAAGCTTATTGATATTTAAAAAATGCCTAGATAATTTAAACTTGTATATGAAAAAAAAGGATAAAAAATTTTGCTAACTTTAGACAATGCACTAGTGCGTTCGATTGACACAGACTATACTCATATAGAGTTGTTTTATTTCTCACCGATCGTCACGTCTTATATTTAGTCTTGTAACCCAGAAATTATAAAATTTTTTAAGTTACACTATAAAAAAATGTTATCAAACAAAATTTTATTTGACTGCGACAGTTTAAAAATGAAAAGCTTGATTATACAAATTTTTTAAAGAATATTACAATTTATGATCCTATGTATTTCATACATTTGGCTTGGGATACAGTTTCAATAGAAACTATAAAAAAATGTTATAGAAAAGCGCTAGACAATGCCTTAATCATAGGAGATGCCTAGGCCTCAAATGAAAATGACACAGTTGACAACAACACAATGTTCTGTTATGCCACTGGAGACGAAATTTTAAAAAATGACGCCGAACTTATTAAGTATCTGGTTAATACTGAATGTATTAAAGAAAGTAGCTCAAAAAAAACAGATATTTAGATAGAAAACAACTATTTTGGATGTTATTATTATGCTTGTAAAGTTTGAAACTTTGTTTGGTAATAATAAATTTAAAGAACTAATTTACCTTCTGCAGTTAAAACAATTACAGAGTTATTTAACAATATAAATTAGTTTATTTAGCAAAATTAATTTATTTATTTACAATATAAATTAGTTTATTTAACAATATAAACTACTAAATTCTAAAATTTGTTTGAATTAAGAAATATGAAAACTATTATAGTTTGAATTATAAATTGTAACTTCGAACAATATATTAATCTAAACAGAATTTACATTACTTTTAAAAAAATTAACACGAAAAAAACAAAGTTGTAAACGCATTGTGTAAATAACTGTAGGCCTCAAATAAGTATCTATTCTAAAATGTTGTAGCTTGCAGCTGTAGATTTTCAAAAATAGATAAAAAATAATTAAATAAAAAAGATTTCAAAATAACTTTAATTTTGTTTCCGCACCACTTCAGGCAAACTCTTGTCTTGCTATCGCTTTTGTACGGAGTAAAGCTGAACTCTCATAATATCTCACAAAGTCCCGATTTCTATTTTTTAAAAGACTTTCTTGTCTTAATTTTATTTATTCCCTTCTTGTTGCTAAGGTTTTATTGTCTTATAATTGGTTTTTTATTTAAAAAGATGCTTAATCGAATTTAATTGAGAAGAATATAAAAGTATAAATTTGTATAAAATATTATTTTGGTTTAAAACTGCAAGCATGTCTAACCGGTGATAGAATCGGCAAATATTTATGATTAAGATATAACCGGGATAATTATTGAAAAAAAGCACAAGCCTGTTTAAGATGTAATTAATAAATTAATCTCTATCATATGCACCATCTATTATTTCATAGCTAACTACACCGGATATAAAGATAGTGGTCATTAAACTTACGTTTTGCCCTTTGTTTTCTGAAACTGTCACATATGCCTTTGTATTTTTTAACGAATGCCCATAGTTCTGAGTAGTATGTAAATATAATCCACGCTTTTCTAGGTAAATCATTTTCTTATTGGAAATGTTGTTTATTCCTTGTGCATGCGCCTATTGAGGTTTTAATGTTCGGAGAGTGTTTTTTTCATAGGTACTATACTGAGTATCTTTTGAGAATACTTCATCTTACGAAGTGTTTTTGAGATTTCACTTTAAAAAACGGTAAGGCCAGTCTCGCTACATTATCAACTAGCTCCCTTTGTGTTAACGAGTTGTATCTCAATAGTGTTGTTGTTATCAAGACTTTTAGCTGGCTTTTATTCTCAGATTTTTTTTTTATTAATAATTCTCGTGTCGTTTTTTCAGATTATTTTACGGTACAAATTGAAAACTGTAAAATACGAAACCCAACTATATTTTTTTGCTCTGATAAAAAATAGCCTTTCATTAGAGAATCCCGCGCAATCTGTATTAGTTTTAGTGTTATGGTTTTTCTTTGTTTTCTTGTCATGAGCAGATTTTTATTCTATTTAAGTATGCAATGCGAGTATACAAAATTAATAACAAAAAAAGATAGAAAAAAAGATTTTATATATCTAAGATTATGTTCGGCTTTATTGTAAAATGCCTATCACATTTTATCATTAAAAATGCCTTTGTGGTTTCTATGTTGCAGGATGAGTGATTTAAATTGGGATTTTTAATAAATCAATGTTTTAATCTTATAAATTACTTATAGTTATGACTAATCTAAATTGTCTTTTTCTTGAATTAGTTTATTTTAAAAGCTAATTAGCTATATTGTCGAGTCAATCAAATCATATTGTGAAACCAATTTATTTATATTGCTAAAACGAACAATTTATAATGTCAATAAACTAATTTATATTGTTAAATATCTCTGTAATATTTGTAGAAAAAACAGACGTCGTTCAAAAATACTTGATTTTTTGCGATTAAAAAAAATTTTAAGCAATAAATTATTTGATCGAAAAAAATTTTTGTTCACACTCTTGAATGTAAACACTGACAAATATTTGTGACGCAAGTGTCAACAGAAGAGACTGTCACTGTACTATAAAACATCTTTTCTCTAAATTTTGACTGAGATAATAGGCGTTTTTGATTTTTTCTAATAGAAAATATAACTACTGCGCAGGCAACATCGCACAACGAAAAAATAATTTTAGTGAACTATCGATTGTTTTTTGTAATACTGTATGATTTTAATCAGCTGATCTGTAAGATTTAAACTGCCCATGTTTTTATTATAATTAACTACGCACCGGTGTCGATGCTCGTAATACTTAATATTATTTTTGACATTTTTCATATGTTCAAAAATTATTCTTAAACTTGTTTTTTCAAATTCGAAGCTACTATAATACTTTTTTTTTAATAGACCGTTTTGTTATTTTCAAGTTTTCATTGGTTTTTTCTGAATTACTCATCTGATTCTGATATTCTGTGCTATAAAACGTACTAATTAATGTTCGTCTTCTTTTGGTGCTTTCTCTTTATATAAAAAAAGATTAATATTTTCTTTTTGTAATATTTTTACGCCCTTTAACTTATGATTTTTCTTAATATCATTTAAATTTTTAGGCTGTTCTCTGTTTAAACAAAAAGTTTTATAAGAATTGTACCCTCTTAGCTAACGCACAACAGCATAAACTAAACGAATTATAAAAATCGTTTATAAATATCTTATATCACTTTGTTTCAAGACTCGGAAGTAGATTAAAAACTGTATTTTTAATAGTTAAGCTTAAAGAACAGACTTTAACAAAATATATCTCGATAAAACAAGAATAGCTACACATATAATTTTTATTCTATGTTTATCAAGTTTATTTGAATTAAAGAACTTGACTGCAACATTTATTTTAAAAGATATTGTGAATTTTCTATATTTACACTTTTTGGGTAATAATTTGTTTCTGATGTTTTTATTGAAAAGCTTTACAATTTTAAGCTCATTTATAATTTTCCACAAAGTACCAAAGTAATCCTTGTCGAAAATACATGTTATATTGCTGTTTATTTCAATAAATCATTTTAAAGACATGATGTTAGATATAGTTACAAAAAAAACAATTTTAAGTTTACATTCGTGTAATTTTTATAAATAAATGGTTTTAGCAACTCTATCGCTATTGAAATTTCTATATATTTTTTTATTTTTATCTCAGTAATTCAACATATGTTTTTTCTTTTTTTACGATTTTTTTGTTTGTTAAGACAGTAAAAATATGTGTTTATTTTTTTGTATAAAAAGTTTCAAAGAAAACAATTATTTTAAATTTTTTTTTAATATTATTAAGTTGTTAGCGAAAAAATAAAAAAGCTTGAGAGATAAGATTTTAATATTTTTAGTTTACCTAAAAAAGTTTTCGAAATTTAATTTTCTTTGTCATTTTCTTTCTCGCCGCGTTGTTTTGGGGTTGTTGTGAGTACGAATTTCAAAGTTAAAATCATTATGTTATTGTTTTACTCTTTTATGTTTAAATTGTATTTTAGTCAGTAAAAAATTTTATAAATAATAAAACTAAAAAAAAAGAAAACAAATAAATAAACTTTTAATTTTATTATTTATTCAAGAAAAGAATCGTGTTTTCAATCAGAACAAAAAACAAAACAGTTTTTTATTTTTTTTTTTCGCGCGAATTTATGCTATAATAATACATTTTTTCTCTTAAAAAACCATATTTGTATGATATATAATACATTTTTGATATAAAAAAAACATATTTGTATTTAAATAATACATTTTCTTGTAAAAAAAACAGTTTTGTATGATATATGATACTTTTTTAATGTAAAAAAAATTATTTTGTATGATATAAAATATATTTTTGATGTAAAAATTCAGTTTTGTATTATATTAAATTCAATTTTTTTTAAAGATTAATATTACTATAACACTTTCGCCACGCTATTTTCATTAATTAATTTTTTACCAAAAATAATAAAATTAGTAAAAATAATTTAATTAATAAAATTTATTAACATTATTATTACGACAGTATTTTTAAAGTAATTTAATTCTTTTATATAACTGAAAGCGTTATAATATAGAGTTTTCTAATCAATATCGTAATTGTTGCAATCGGTATCGAGATTTCAAAAACTTAAAATAATATAACATTTTTTAACCACAGACAACCAAAAACCAAACAAAAAACATCGGTTTACTTAAAAATTTATTTTAGAAAAAGTATAGTTTAGATAAAACCTTAAATATTTTTAAAAAATAAACTATAAAAAAACATTAATCTAAGTAAAAATTTAAAAATTTTTTCAAAATTTTATTTCAAAAAAAAACATCGGTTTACGTAAAATTTTATTTTTTTAAATCTTAACTTTTAAAAAAAACTTCGCCCCACGTAAAAAGTAAACTTTTTTAAAAAATTTTTTATAAAAAAACATTAGTCTACGTAAAATCTTAAAACTTTTTTAAACTTAAATTTAAAAAAAACCTTGATCTACTTAAAACTTTTATTTTTTTCAATGTTTATTAAAAAAACATTTAGACTCGAACATTTAATTTTTTTAAAGAAAAAAATTTTAAAAAAAGCAAAGTTTTTTTTAAATATTCAAGTGTTTTTAAAATTAAATTTTAAAAAAATATAAGTTTTACGACAACTAAAGTTTTTTTTAAATTTAGTTTTAAAAAAAATTTTAAAGTTTTACATAGAGCAAACTGCAACTAAATGCTTTTTAAAATTAAGATTTGAAAAATTTTTAAAGTTTTACGTAGACCAAAGATTTTTGTTTTTTTAGGTTTTTTGTTGTTAAAATAAAATAAAAATATTATCTCCGTTTTTGAAATACAGTATTGATAAAAAAACATATAAAATAAATAGTAGTTTTATATCAAACATTTTTATATTAGAGTTAAAAACATCATTTGATAAAATAAAACACAAAATTTTTTTTAAGTAAGTAGTTTTTTAATCAATGAGTAGAGCTCTTAAAAAGCAGAATTATTATACGATTCATTTATTTTAACTAAAACATATGGTGTATAAACAACTAATGTTTTGTAAACCCACTTTTTTTAATAACTTTTTTATGGTATTTTTTTTCGTAAAAGTTGAAGTTTGTATTTTTCTGCAATAAGAATCAAAACATTAACATGTAACTATAGAGCAGAAATTCTATTATCATATTTATTTCTATATCTTTTAATTCATCAGAGATATTGATTAGCGGTTGTTTAACTTTTTCAAATCAGAAATTACATATATGTAATTTTTTGAATTTAAAAAACCCGAAATATCTCATAAAAGTGTTTTTCTAAATTTTTAAAGATTAAAAAAACAAACAGTTGTATTCGTTATTTCTCGATTTACTATAAATATTTCTGTCTTTCAATTTAATATTTAATCAATGAACCATATAATTTCGCGTTGAGTACATATATAATATAATAAACCCTTATGATAAAATATAAAAACTTTACTCTTTTTTTTATTTAAATATTTTACTACAGTGCTTTGCATAAATATAAAGCAACTTTGCATAAATAAAAAGCAACTTTGCATAAATAAAAAGCAACTTTAAAAATATAGGGTTTCCCGAACAAAAGCGTGATTGTCTCAATCAATAGCGTGATTTCCAAAATCTAAAAATAAGTTATCATGTTTCAAACTAAAAATCAAACAAAATAATTTTGTCCACGGAAAATCTAAAATTTTTTTAAAACCTTAATTTCAAAAAAACACTTGGTTCACGGAAAACTTAAAATTTTTTTCAAACTTTAATTTCAAAAAATACTTTGGTCTACGTAAGTATAAAATTTTTTCAAAACCTTAAAATAAAAAAATACTTTATTGCACGGAAAAACCTAAAACTTTTTCAAAACCTTAATTTCAAAAAATATTTTAATCTGCGAAAAACTTGAAATCTTCTAAAACCTCAAATCACAACGAATTTATAAAACTAAGGTTTTGAAAAAGTTTTAGGTTTTCAGAGAACCTAAATATTTTTTTAATTTAAGGTTTTAAAAAAATTTTAAGTTTTTCTTGGGCCAAATTGTTTTTTGAAATTAAGGTTTTGAAAAAGTTTTAAGTTTTTTCGTGCATCAAAGTATTTTTTTCTTTTAAAGTTTTGAAAAATTTTATACTTACGTAGACCAAAGTATTTTTTTTAATTTAAGGTTTTGAAAAAATTTTAGGTTTTCCGTGTACCAAGTGTTTTTTTTGAAATTAAGGCTTTAAAAAAAATTTAGGTTTTCCGTGGACCAAATTATTTTTGAAATTTTAGGTTTTAAAAAAAATTTAGGTTTTTCGTGGATTAAATTATTTTTTAAAATTAAGGTTTTGAAATAAATTTAGGTTTTTCCGTGGACCAAGTGTTTTTTTGAAATTAAGGTTTTGAAAAAATTTTAGGTTTTATATAGACAAAATTATTTTGTTTGATTTTTAGGTTGAAAAAGATAATAACTTATTTTTAGATTTTGGAAATCACGCTATTGATTGAGACAATCACGCTTTTGTTCGGGAAACCCTATGTTTTTAAAGTTGCTTTTTATTTATGCAAAGTTGCTTTATATTTATGCAAAGTTGCTTTTTATTTATGCAAAGTTGCTTTATATTTATGCAAAGTTGCTTTTTATTTATGCAAAGTTGCTTTATATTTATGCAAAGTTGCTTTATATTTATGCAAAGTTGCTTTATATTTATGCCAAGTTGCTTTTTATTTATGCAAAGTTGCTTTATATTTATGAAAAGTTGCTTTATATTTATGCAAAGCACTGTATATGCTTTGTTTTAATTCAAGTATTACTATAAAAAGTTTATTAAGAGTAAAAAATAGATGTGTGAACTTAAAATTTAAGAGTAATAATATTTGCGGTTTTTTCAGAAAAAAAGATATGCTTTTGAAAAGACTTAAAGCTAGAATTATTGTTTTATAAAAATCTGTTATTGTATTACTATTCTGGTTTTTGTGTATTAAACGTTTTTTAGAACTGTTTAAATATTTTAATAAAATAACATAACAAGATTTTTTATAATGGCTGAAATAAAAAACTTTTCACTTTCAAAATAAACTTTTTATTAATCAAAAAAAGCGAGAATCTTGAATAATATTTCTGTTTTCCATTCATATGGTGTTGAATAGACAATATCCAGCAACAAGAGACGTTTAAATTTATATTTATTTAACCTTTGAAAACGGAATGTTCAAAATACTAGATTTATCTTTTAAAAAGACGTGTTTCTTTAGTCTATACGTTAGAACATAGAACATCACATAAAACCTATAAAGATACATGTTAAAATAATAACTCTTTTAACTTATGTTTATATTTCTACAGTTTTGTCTATAGTGTTAAAATTAAAATGTTGTGACGATGATAGAAAGTAATGTCGAAATAAATTTAACTTTTTTCAACCCGAGATAAACAACAAAAGTAACTTTTAGATAAATATAAGTTTATTTTTGCTTTTGGTTCATAATAAGGGATCTAAGATATTTTTGATAAACACTGTTTTTAGTACCCTTTATTTAAGTATTCGTCTGATAAATTGAAAAAAGAATATATAGGCTGTTGATATCAAAGTCAATTTAGAATTTTTATTATAAATGTTTTTCATTAATACTGAGTATGTTTTTTTTACAGAGTTGCCTAAAACAAGAATAATAAAACAAAGATATCAACTATAAGCAAAAATATAACAGAAATTTTGAAATATAGCAAAAGTAAAAAATAAAAGAAAATTGGAAAAAACAACACTCTAAAAAAAATCTCAAAAAAACAGCTCTAAATAAAGCAGGGATTTTTCGTGCTATACAAGTAGATTATTTATAAACTAATACACTGTTTTATTATATAAATAATAATGTTTTTTCTTAAAAAAAATTTATAAACAATTCTGTAATATGTTAGTAGTATGTTTTTTAAATAAACTTTTTTAATAGATTCTCTTATCTTTGCAAACGCGTGTGCAGTGAGAGACATTTTCACCTATATTAACGTTGATACACAATTTATAAGCGCTGAGCGCCGTTTCGCCGGTAGAAAAAACTTAAATAATGAAAAAATTTCGTTCTTTTTCGCTTTTTTTCGTTCTTTTTCGCTCTTTTTCGTTCTTTTTCGCTCTTTTTCTTTCTTTTTCTTTTTTTTTTCTTTTTTTTTTCTTTGTTTTTTCGTTCGTTTTTTCGTTC
>SBJP01000472.1:0-14555 GCA_014805705.1 Cucumispora dikerogammari
ATTTATAAACATAGTTATTGTTGATAAAGTTGGTAAAAAACTTACAAAAAAGAAAAAACGTTAGACAAGTGAGAAAAAATCTGGCAATAAATACTTTACTTTAAAAAAATATAACAATTTCTTTTTGATTATATAAAACATAGAACTTTTTAAGTAAAAATATAAGAATACAATCACATATAAACTTTTAGACATCTCTAGTATATTTTTTCTTAAATAAAAATCTAAAATATTTTTAATCAAAGTAAAAACAGCCAAAAAAAAAGATTTTTTACTTTCTCTATAACAACATATACACTTCGTTATTGTTTTTTCTTGTCACATAGAACAACGGTTTCGAGCGCACCTCTTATATTTATTTTATCAACCAGTCTCAGTTTATGAAAATTTATCTTCGTACATTTTTTTATTTTTTCAAACCACTGCGTGATTTTAAAAGCTTGTTTGGCTTAATAAATATCAAAAAACTGAATAAAGTGATTGTTTAATTAACATTTATTTTCGTTTTTATCAGCGTATTTTAATTATTTTTTTTTGCTTAGCAAAAATATAGAGGGGAATGTGGTCGATATTTCGAGTGATAATTATTTTTATATTTATATAAACAAAAGACATGTTTTAAGTTTTACTGCTTCACAAAGCCAATTAATATTTTTCAGGGCTTTTATAGTTAGATTGACATTGTCCATGGTTATTATGACTCAAAAAAAGCTAATATGACATTACATATATAAACATATAAAAAGAACCAGAACCTTTTTTTTTGTGTTTATTGTATATAATGTCATATTAGCTTAAAAGATAACATACTGATTAAAAAACCTAGTATTCGTCAAAAACATTCGAATTTCTTCATAAACAAATGTTTTACTTATATATGTGATTTAAAAAGTTTATAAAGACGGGAAAAAAAGTATTTTTTTAAAAACTATCTAAAAAACTTACAATTAAAAAAGCTGTATATATAACGTATAAATAGTAGTTTTATAATATTATTTAATGATAATTTTGTTATATCAATAAATTTTTTATCAAGAAAATAAAAGTTTTGATTATCAATGCCGCTGTGTTACAGTGAGAAATTTCAAGGCTTACCTTATACCGCTTTCATAAAGAAGCGATGCAGAAATCTCGGCTTATAAAAACGAGTTTTTCATGTTTTATCTTGATTAGAAAAAAAAATTTCTTTCTATCAGCCTAATGAACAAAGGACAAATTGCCCCGCAAGCACGTTCTTATAAATAATTACAACATATACGAGGACTTCAGTGTATATACTTCTTTAAAATGTGTTTAAAACGTTCCGATATTATACTTATGAAATTTCTTAGTCAAACACTACAATCTTAGCTTTAATTTTTTGTCATAGTAATAATTCCAAAATTAAGAAACGACTTTACAGATATACTCTGACTGTTAATGTTTTTTTGAAAGTATTCAACTTGTTTATAACAAAAACATGTCTAAGTGAAAAACTAAGCAAAGTAAAAAAACGTTTTTCAATTTTTTTTGTTTTTAAATATAATGTTTGATCGGCTTCTCTTTTTATTGCACCCACACAGAGTTATTTATTTCAGCGATCTTATTAAAAACCTATGAGGGACCATAAACGAAAATACTTGAAATATGGTTAAATAGCCTTGATTAAATTCATGTATATCCAACTAAAGTTTTTTACAACAGATAAAAGAAAAAAAATAAGCGTCATTCAGAACAAGTTGAATCGAATATATGTTTTTGTTTAATATATCTATTAAAAATCGAATTTGTGTTTGGTATTAGTTATTGTGTTGAGATAATATCTCTAGCACTTTGAAAACTCTATAATACTTTATTAATGAACCTAATATATTTTCATTCAAGCGAACGGCCAAGTTCTCTTAATTCTTAAAATATAAAACTCTAACTCTTTTCATAAGATTCAATTGAAACAGAGTTACAAAATTTTGCCAGATGTATAATAAATATCTAGTATTTAATTACGATCATTAACATCGATTACATGGTCGCTATTTAAATATAAAAAAAGAGCAAGTTTATTATTGGGCTGTAAACTTTTTTCATAAATTCTCTCTTTAAACGTTCTAAAAAATAATAAAAATTGTAATCGACAACAGACATCTCGGTTATGCATGCCATGAACTCGATTAATTCGAAATTGAATATCTTATTCGAAGCCAGATTATAGAAGAGCATAGACAAATGAAAAAAACGAATATATTTATGACGACCAAAAGAGCAGCTAACATGCTATTTATCTTGAAAATGAGATGTGACAATAAGATATAAGATCTATAAAAATTTTCTAAAAATCTTCTTTAGGCCTAAATATCTGATAGTTGGGCTCTTTTGATGAGGAGAAAAGAAACTGAGACAGTCGTATCTCAGAATTAAAGGGTGAGGGGTTCGCGTAAATAATCTTATATATTAAACGCTCAATGTAAATATCAAACTCTTCCAATGTTTTTTAAGTTCGAAGTCGATGTTCAACATGTGTTTTTTCAAATCTTTAAGACTTTCTAATGAAGAATAACACTGACTGCATTGTTGTTTTGTCGATTTGTCGTTTTTCGATGAATATCATATTACAATTAGATTAAAGTTTCAAAGATGTATGTATTTTATTTTTGTTGCGATCACGAAAACACTTTTTATAAAATACATGAATATAGATTTCATCGTAGTATCGAGCTTCGCCGTCTTTTAATATAAATGCGGAAAGCCACAACATACACATATAAAAGACAATATATAATAGTATAAATATTTTAATAAACAGATCTGCAAAAGGAGAATTTTCGTATGAAAATGAAAAATAATAATTTTTCGACACCATGAAACACAAAATAGAAACAAAAAAAACGCTAGATTTAAATACAAGATTTTTTTTTGTAAACAAAAACACACAATCAAAGTCACGAATATATAAAATCTAAAACACATCAAAAATATACAAAATTAAAAACAGAAATTGAGAAAAAAAACAGAAACAAAACTACTAAAATATGAAAACAGCGATGGGTTTAGAAGAATACAAAATATAAACACATTTATCAGTAAATATAAAAACGTAAATCGCTCTTAAATAAATATTGATTCAAAAATAATCATGAACAAATAGTAAAATACACCATCTATAAATTTATTCTCATGATAAAAGTTTTTTTAGGAATTTAACATAATAGAAAGTTTTTTCTATTAATACTGCTGTCTTCATCAATAATCTGAAACATTTGTTTTCTATGAAATCAAAATAAAAAATATTTTTTTTTGATAAAAGTCCTATAAAATGTTCGTTCTTGTTTTTTTTTCAAAAACTAAAATTTAGAAGTCTTTTTTAAAAAACGTTTTTAGAAAAATTAAAAGAACTAAATGAAAAACTTTTAATATATTAGAACAAGTTGAATCAGGCCATTTAACATAGAAACAAAAATAGACTAAGAAAGAACACCTGAATAACTTCAAACGGTTAGAATATACTTAGCGGTTTCTATCAAAAGAATCTTTCTTTTATATCTTAATATTTTTATAGTTTTAAAAATTTGTTGTCGCTGTTCTTCTTTTATAGATTTATTTTTGTCTAAAGGTTGATATATTTGGGCAATTGGCTCCTTTTTATTTGTTTATTCTTTTGGTTTATATTTTTTTATATTTTCGATTGTTAATGTGATACTATATTTTTATAATAAAGTGTTTTAAATTTTTAGGTAATAAAAAAAATTTTTTTTTAAAAACTTCAAAAAACATCAATTTGAATTTTCAGTGCCTTCTATGGTCTTTTTCGTGTAAAAAATGTTTAAGACCTCTTTAATTTATTTTGCTTCAAAGGCGAGATTTTTATTAATTTTAAGTCACAGGTTTTTTATATATTAAAATCATTTGGCGTGTTTTATGTGAGTATTGATTAGGATATTTTGTTATATTGATCAACTTGCTCTTTTTATTATGCTTAGAAAATTAAGAGCTTTTTTTCAGGTAATATGTTTTTTTTTCCGATTATCTTTTATTTGTTTTTAAATTGATAGCTTAAACACCAGCTTTCCCAGTTGAACTGTTCAAAAACACCAACACAATAATATTTGTTTTTTGAATAGTTTGTTTCCATTTTTGTCAGGCCTGTGTTTAACGACAGTTGATAAGTAATTTTTGTAATTTCTTGTGTTTAAATAGTAAATCGCAAAGTGATAGGAAAAGAAGAAACTTTTTTTTTTAAAGTAAAAATTTATTCAGATGAGTATAACTGCGCTTAATTGCAGCGATGATATTATGACAGATATCAGTCTTATTTTTGATTGAGTGAGAATAAAAGTTTGAAATAAACTTACAATTTAGAATCTGAAGTAATATAAAATAAGAAATGACGGTGGTTCTATTTTCGAAATTATGTTTTTTTTTAGTTGCTTTAATTACTTCAATATATTAAAAACAGACGTAAAATTTTTTCGAAAATAGAATTTGTTATAAGACGCGTATTTGATGTATTTAAACGTTTCTTAATAAAATGAAAGTATCAATATCAATTTATAAAACACGCCGTTATAACAAATGCAAAAAGTGTTTCTTTTATTTTTTTGACGATGTTTTAAACAAATTATGCAACTATAATCACTAGACCTAGCGTTTTAAGACTTTGGGAAAAATAATCGCCAAAAAAAACAAAAGAATCCTAAAATACGATGAACTCATTAATTGTCGTACATAGCAGATTACATTATATTATATTATTCGAAAAAATATTAGATTCTTACAATTGTCGTTAAATTAATCAGCTGTTAATCAACTAAGACGGTTTTGTTTTATCCCAACTTATAAATGTATTATAGAAAAAAGGTTTTAAATCAAAAAAAACGTAATGTATTAAATTTTAAACCAATTTCTTTACAGAAATATTTAAAACGTGGTTGGTCATCCATGTTTTTTCTTTAATTTCTCAGTTTTTATAGTTTTCTAATAAAGTAAAATTCAAAGAAAAAAGTTTTAGCATGTTTATTTTACGAGAATTAATTATTTGAATGTGCCCTGGACATGCTGTTCTTGTTATTGGATTTATAGTTCGATTTCAAACAACGAGTCTTAGAACACATGTATGAAATTACCTGTTTTTTTATAATTATATTGTCTCGTTTTAGGTTGTTTTATATTCGATTACGCTTTCTTAATTCTTTTATCTTTTAAAATATGTCTTCTAAAGCGAAATAGAAACAAATATAATAACATTTTATACTTTAAAAACTGCTCGTATATATTTTGATTTAAAAAACACAATTCTTTGAATAAACATATGTGGGAGTAGAGGCCCCATATAAAAAACTTTTTTTAAGCACTTGTGTAAAAAAACAATAGGATTTTATGAATTCTGTGCTCATATGGCCATTTAAACTTTATTAAGGTAAATTTGTTAGACAACCAAACAAAAAAACAATTGTTAAGGAATATATTGAGCAACCGAAAAAAACAGTTGCAGCATATATTTGTTCACATTGGTTGTTATTACTTCAATTTCTTTTGTCAAATAGAATTTTTTGAGCAACAAAAATATTTCTTAAGCGACAAACGGGGCTTTTTATTCATTTTCTCAAAAATATTTTTTTTAAATATAGTTTTTATTGTGAATAAAAATGAAGTTTAGAAAAAACATTATTTTAACTTTCACAAAGTTATTTTTTGTTTATTTATAGTTAATCTCCAGGATTACTTTTTATTACTTTTACACAAAAACATGAAACTCTACAAATTTAAACATAAAAGTATGAAACTCAGCCACTGCTAAAAATTGTGAAACTGTGTAAGTAAATTAGACTAATTGTTTATAAAATTATACAATTTTGCAAAAACATATTCAAATATACGAACAAAAATGAACAACTGTGCATTTATTGAAATATTATGTTAATTTGATATACAAACAGTAAATATACGATATACAAAAGCACTTAGATCCTGTGTGAGAATAAACTTTTAAAAAAAATATTCGTTTTAATGTCGAAATCTAGTATCGTAGCTGTTTTGTAAAGATTTTTTGTGCTCGTTTTTCAAATTAATATATTGGTATTCTGATTAAAAAAATTAACTGGAAAATAACTGGTTGAACTGACATTATAAAAGTAATATCAATCAGAAAAAAAACATTCTCATGCTTGTTCAAAAAAAAAGCTGTAAAATCTAATATGATTAAAAAACCTTTAAAAGCACAATCGTTTTACGAAAAAAATTTAATTTTAATTTGTTCTTTTTTGAAGATTACAGCATAAAGATTAAAATAACAATTCTCCGAATAATATTAATTATTTTAATAAAAAAGTTTACTGCATGAAAAACTAGGAATCTTTGAAAACATAATGTCTTAGTTGGATTATTAAAAAATTGGTTCAGAGCCTATCGGAATTAGACAGAAAAAGTATAAACACGTTCAATATTAACGAATCAAGACTTAGTTTTGTTTATCACTGTAAATATGCTCAAAAAACCAAAAATACAAGTTTACAGACATTTCATAAATATTAAATTAATTTTCATAAATATTAATTTAAGTTTCATAAATATAAAACCGATTTTATATATATTTATATATTTTGTTTTTATCTATACTATCCAGCTTTTTTTATATAAGACTACAGATACTTACTAACCAAAAACACACATTATTATAATAATATTTCAAAAAAAGTGTCGATATTAACGAGGCTAATCATAGATAATATAAATACTATAAAACAATGAAAAAAAGAAAAAAATTTTTATTTAAAAGAATCGATTATTAACCACATTCTCTCTCTCGTAAAAACTAATGTATTACTCAATAATTGTTTCAAGACTTTTAATTACAGACTCTTTGTTACTTCTTAATTACTCTCAAGTATTTGCTCTTGGTCTTGATTTATTCTTTTACTTTTTATTATGGAATATATATTCTATATTAGATTTAATGTTCTCGAATAATCAGAAAGAAAAAGCAGTTCAACATTGCTAGAAATTAAAAAAAAGTATTACTTCGCTTATGATAAAACTGCACATCATTCATTACCAAAACATGGCTGTAATTAAAAATTTTCTTTTTACTACAAACTATCAAAAATCTCAAAAACAAATCGCTTATAAGCTCTATCAAATAACTTATGATTTTCGACTCTGTTACTTGAAATTATACCACATAGAAAAATATTTTACATTTTTTAGGTCGGCTGATACAGGAAAGCGCTCTCACTTAAATAGAATACTCATAGTTATTAGTCGTATGTAAATTAAAGTTCGACAAATTAAGAAAAAGATTTTTTTAGATCGTTTTTTTTCCAAATTAGCGACACAGAAAGTTCAGCGTTGTTTTATGTTTTTGTCAATAAAAACCGACCTGTGCTGTTTTTTTGACTCTTTTTTCGTGTTGATCAGTAGCTTTAAATTCTTTACATAGCCGAAGTATTGAAATATCAAAAGATTTTTTTTCTATCTCCAAATTTAAAGAATAAACTCACTTTATGCTGTCCTCTAATTCAACAGGAATAAATTCATCAGTCTGTATATTTTCAGGCAGTCTTCTCATATACACTCTCAAAAATTAAAGTTCGATGTTCTCACAAGATTTAATTTCTTATGAATACATTTAATGCAGAGTGTAAAGTGAAGTTATCTTTATTAACTTCTCTTTTGTTTGTGGAATCTTTTAACTTGTTCAAATATCCATCTACTCATTGGGTTTTTTTCTTTCTTGAATCTTCATTGGTCATGATAGCAAGCATTTTACAAAAATTAAATTTTTTAAAGTAAAATCCGTGATTATTCTAAAGACTTTTTTCCATGCACTTTCGCTTTTATTGTTTTGTTAGTTAAGAAAAGCTAATTTATATTTTCACATGATCAGATATAATATTTTAAATCAGAGAATATTTTTTTATAGTTTGATTTTTATTATATTATGAGTTCTGTGTCATTTATATAAAATAATAAAATTTATGATTAAAATAATCAAACCAATAAACCAAACAACCAAAAATATAAATAATCTAAATATAAATTTGATTGTGCTAATCGTATTTATATCTATGAAACAATTTTAGCTACCGAGTATGTTTATCTCTATAAAAACATTAATACATTAGTAAAAACCCACTTATGTTTGCGAAATCAAGATTTTAATTATAAAAAATAGATTTGTATATATATAGATTTAAAATTATATTTATAAAAACCTAATTTATATTTAGGAAAATCGAACTTATATTTATATAGACTAATTTGTATTGATAAAATTCAAGTTTATATTTATGAAAACTGAATTTATATTTATGAATTTCAAACCTATATTTATGAAAACTGAATTTATATTTATGAGACCTTGTAAACAAAAAAGAAAACATATTGACTTGTGTTTAAGTTTTTTTTCTTATAACAGAAGTATTCTAGCAAAATATTAAACTATATGACTTTTTATTAAGATAACGAAGCTACGCCTTGATATAAGAACAAGACAGAAACAAATCATAAAAAGTTTGTTCTTTTTTTATTCTGAAAATTACATTTTCAGAGTCGTTTAGAATCGTATGAAAAAATATCTATAATTAGTATATTATAAAAAATTTTTTAGATCTTCTTTGAATTAAATTCTGTCATTTAAGCATGTTGTAGAAAAAAAACCTCTAACATTACTGAGTTCTTATAGCAAAATAATCTGTGGTAACTATAGTCGAACAACTATAAAAACATTTAAATCAATATTTTATTTCAAATCTGAGTAAAAAAAAGATAAATCAAAGCAAAAGCGCGAACCTTACAAAATCTTTTTGAAAATATTATCAAAAAGTTTATTATTGAAAATATCGTACTGCTATAAAATAGACAATTATAGTATAAACACAAGTTAATGCTATCATAAAAATTGAGAATATTTTTCTAATACATACTCTTTACCCAACAAGATAAATAAACCCAGCCTCAGAGCACACGACACGAGGTCTATATAAAAATACATATAAAATCAATAAAGAATAAAAAGTTTGATACTGAAACATAAATAAGACGACGAATTTGTTCTTCACTATAGTTGATTTATAGTCTTTTATTGTTTTCTTATACTTTAAATATCAACTAGACGTAATATATTATTTAAATGCACAAAATGAATATTCTTTTTTATAAAACGAAAGAATTATGACAAAATTAAAAGACGGCGCAAAAATGATCCACAGACGCGCAACAGTTTTATTTATAACTACGACAAAAAATTAAATAAAGTCGAGTGATTAATATAAAATATCGAAAAGTCAAAGCCACATTGTCTGAGAAAAAAATTTAAACAAAACAACACCAACACAAATGACCAACCATGTTTCTATTATCACGGGCTTAAAATTCAAACACTATATTAAAAATCGATGCGGAAACAACAGGTGGAACAGTTAAATCACTTATTGTTAAAGAAAATCAAGTTTTTTTCATCAATAAAATTGACAAAAGTCCGAAATTGAACGCATAACAAAATGAAGCATAGAAAGAAACAAAGAATTAAAAAAAAACAAATTTATTTATTGATATCACTCGAGCCTATGGACGGATTATAAAAAAACAACTTCTCTTATTTAATTCTAGATTCGAACACTATGTCTGGTCTGTATTTTTCAATTAAACGCTCAAGCGTTTTATATTCAAAAAGTAAAAAAAAAGTCTTTGAAAGAACCTTCTATTAAACTAAAAATATTTTAATCTTTTTTTAACACCAGAAATTTTTATAATTAGTAAAAGTTATTCTGTGTTTTATTTTATTTGAAGAAACAAATAACAATAACATATGAGAGTGTGTTTTATTATCTAAAAACACAATACTAAGCTTTGTCAAAATTAGTAATAACAGGGTTGAATAAACAACTATAATTTGTTTATAAGAGTCTTTCCCAGATTACAATAGCATTGTTGCTTATTTTATTATACACAAGTTATTATCGACGTTTAAAACATTTGTGTCTACTTATAAATATAAAAATGAGTTGTTTTTAAATTTATGATAAAAAAAACAGTTTTTTTTACAACTATATACGCTAGCGACCGAACACGAAAATATAAAGAAATATCTGATTGAGATATTCGATTAAAGGATCACTGACTATTAAAATTCAAAGAATATTATAAAAAACAAGTCTTAGATTAAAAAACTGAAGGTTTCTTATAAAAGTAACTCTTACCCCAAGCAATAAAAGCTACTTTGAAATAACTCTGAAACACAAAATAGACCAACCAATATTGTTTAAGGCTGACATCGAGCGCTGTAAACAACTCACACATTGATGTGGTAATAACAACGATGTAAAGCGAAGGGTAATATAATAGAAAACACAAACGAAACAATAAATGATGCAGACATACTGGGTTTTCCGATCAATTTCGATCAATGATTTTCAATTTCGGTTTTTGAAACTTTAATTTCGGTCTACGCGTTTCAATTTCAGTTTTTGAAACTTCAATTTCGGTCTACGCGTTTCAATTTCGATTTTTGAAACTTCAATTTCGATTTTTAAAACTTCAATTTCGGTCTTTGAATTTTTTTAAAAATTAATTAAAGGAGTTAAAAGGTTCTAGCATGACCGATGACTCCATTCAAGCCAATCCACCTACAAACTACGATACTCCAGAACAGACAAAAGACGAAACGGCATCAGATGATACCAATCCTGTAGTAGACAGCCAAGCGCGAGAATCATTCTATAATAAAATAGACATTGTTACTAGAAAAAGAATAATAGATGCTTTTCAAGCTGGAACACCAAGAAAGACTATAGCTGAATACGAACAGCTACTTAAAAACACGATAAATAGTATAATCGCTACATTTCAAATAAACGGCCTTTTAGATAAGAAAAAAAAGAAGGTCGCACGCGCCATAAGATAACCGTTGAAATAAAAGAATTCATAAAACAAGAAGTGGACGCAGATTGTACAGTATCGCTCAGAAAAACATGTAACCGGGTATTAACAGTTAAAGGTGTAACTGTTAGTACAACCACTGTATTTAATTATTTAAGAGATTTACACTATTCTCTAAAAATACTAAAACCAGTACCAGTTCGTCGAAATGAGGGTGATGTAATTGAAAGTAGATTTGTTTACGCGCAGGAATTTTTACAAATAGAAGAAAACTATCCTCCGAGTAAAATTTTGTTCCTTGATGAAGTCGGTTTCAATGTAAGCATGAGGGTGAACACGGGCGTTCTCTTGTTGGTCAGACCCCCATATCATCGGCTACGACAATTAAATCTAAAAACATATCAATATGTAGTGTAATGTCTAGGAACAAGATTATCTTTAAACGTCTAAATAGAAAATCTTATAAGTCAAGCGGTTTTTTGAGTTATCTACAAGAGCTTTTTACGTTTTTAAACTCGGAACGTTTAGATAACTGTATCGTAATAATGAACAACGTAGCTTTTCATAAAAGCGAGGTAATAAAAACTGAATTTGAAGAAAAAGGACATCGTATTTTGTTTCTTTCAGCTTATTCTTCGTCTTTGAACCCTAAAGAAATGGTTTTTTTAAAAGTGGAAAAATTACGAAAAGAGATGCAATTGTATGTCAGAAGAGCAATTGCTGAATGAGATGAATTCTGGTTTTAATACTATTTCCGGAGAAGATTGTGATGGGTACTATCGAAGTATGCGAGGGAAATCAATAAAGCGTTAGAAAAGCTTCCATTTGAGTAATTAAAAGTTATCGTATCTTAAACTTTTTTGTAAATTTTAAATTTAAACAGCGTCTTTTCGAAGATCAATAAACGAGTATAATTAATTTTAAAAAAAAATAAAAACCGAAATTGAAGTTTCAAAAACCGAAATTGAAACGCGTAGACCGAAATTGAAGTTTCAAAAACCGAAATTGAAACGCGTAGACCGAAATTGAAGTTTCAAAAACCGAAATTGAAAATCATTGACCGAAATTGATCGGAAAACCCAGTAAGTATATGTTTTAAAAGAAAAGAAAATACAGTAATACTATTAACAAATATATGGGAATTTAACGATGAACATTTCGATATCGTACTAAACGAAATTTTAAAAGTTTTTTAATTAAAAAAATTTTAATCTATAAAAACGTTTTTGTTTTTCTAATTTTTTTTGAAACGAGATGTGTTCAGCCCATTTAAGAGTGTATTTTTATTCTCTATACTAATTGTTTAATAAGAGAGTATTTGATGTAGTGAACAACAAAAAAAACTGCTGTGCCGTGCCGTAATATTGGCGCCGCGTGTTAAATTGATGGCGTTGCTGCAGATATAGTGGCGTCTCGAGTGTAAAAATGATACCGGTTTTTTTTTGGTTAAAAATTTTTTATATTTAATTTTGAATATAATTTAATCATAATGTTTTGGACAAAAAAAAACAACCGTCATTTTTGCACGCGCCGCCAACAATTTTACACGCGCCGCCAACAATTTTACACGCGCCGCCAACAATTTTACACGCGCCGCCAACAATTTTACACGCGCCGCCATCTTTTTAGCACGCGACTCTATCATTACTGCACAGAACTGTGTATGTTTTTATTAAATCTCCTGTTAATTTACATAATTAAACAAATGTAACTTTTAATTTTTGTTCTAAGCAATACAATACATTTTTAAAAGCGAATAGAAATAAAAAAACTACACATTAAAAATAAGAATATTGTTTTTTTCTATTCTGTCCGCGCATAAGATCTTTTTCACATATTATCATTATTTTTTCTCTGTTTAATGTCAGTCAAAATAAAAAAATTGCTGAAAAAGTATATTTACTAAAATCTAAGCATTGTTTCATGACACCTTTCCATATTTAAAACTTTTTTTATAATCAAATTGCCATCTTCGTCTTCGTCAAACCTAAATTGTTCAGTTTCGTAGGTTATAGTGTAAATCTCAAATTCCCACCGACACGAAAGAGTAACTCTACACTCGATTATAAATTTAAACACAGTTGTAGCAATTTTCTCCTTTAGTATTCCCAGGGTTTTTCTAAAGTAATTAGTTCTTGTCGTTTTATTGCACTCAACACAAAAATCACTATGTACAGCAGGGTTATTAAACTTATTATCTTTGGCTGAAATACATGGTTGAGGGCCCCAATAGAGTTGTTTATCATGTGCAATTCTTCCGTTTTTAGCTCCTTTAATTTCATTTTCACGGCGTGGATTGGTTTTTAAATCATCGACATAATTTAATACAAAACCATTATCATAGCCATTCATTACTATATTTTCTTGGTATTTATGTAATTGCGTACATACACCCATTTTTATCAAATTCCACGAAAACATACCAAAATACAAAAAAACATTTATACACCAATATTCTCCGTTATATGAAAGCTCCAATTCATATGAAGACTCGTTTGCGAAAAAATCGTCGTCTACCAGATCTCCGTTTTCGTTTACACAATTTATTATTTTCAAATTGGACTTTTCGTTTCTTGAGCCAGCAGCATGATGGGGTATGTTTAATAAGTTGTAAATTAAAGAAAACATTGGTTTTTTATTTTAATGATTTTTTTTCTCTAATTGAAAAAAAACAATAAAGCCTTTAAACATTTTAACACCATAATCTATTTGATGCTCATGTTATTAATGTCAAGATTATACTTAATTAGTTTTGGTCTTTTTTCATATATTATGTCTTATCGAAAGACATAATTTATTGTATATTATAGATACACAATTAAACATAAAACAAGTTTTTTTAAAAATTGATTAAATTAATAGTATTATTTGTTACAAAAAAAACAAGTAATATAACAAGTTGTTTGATTAAAGTGTCATTTTTATTCTCATCTTTATTATATATTAAATGTACAGTTTACTATTTTAATTTTAATAAGAAAAAACAGTTTGAAATAATATAAGTAAAAAACTTTTTTGAAATAATAAAAATAAGCGAAAAGATAAATTTTCAAACTCCTGTTGTGAATTCGCGAAAAACAACATATAACGACATTGTTTATTTTTTATTTGTTTTTTTTTGATCTGTTTGTGACTTTTTTAATTTATGGTTCTTTGAATATAAAAAATAAATACAAAAACAAGCCACGGATGTTAGACGAATAATGTTACTTGTAAATCTTCTATATATTTGTGTTTTTCTAAAGTCTTTTTTTTTTTTATTTATTTTATATTTTTTTCTAACGACTAGGATAGTGATCAAGTCAATAGGCATTTTAAAATAATAAAATAGATATTTGTATTTTTAAAACATTTTTTTTCTCTCAATCTAATTTTTTACAGAACCAAGAGATTAACTTAATATTTTCCAGAATAAAAACCCCACGACGTGTAATACAAAAAATAAGGAAAAAAAATACATAGTCTACACGCCTGGCATGTAATTATAATTAAGTTTATGACACTCATCTTTATAATTGAAACAAGAGTATAAATAACAAAGACAAAGAAACAGCAAACTGTGGATAACAGATACAAACATAACCTATTAATAAAAACAACAACTAATCTTTTTTGAGTCGTTTTCTCATATTTAAAATTTCTACAAAAACGAGCTTACTTCAAACACTACGATATATAACGAGACAGAATTAATATATGAACAAGAC
>SBJP01000473.1:0-14542 GCA_014805705.1 Cucumispora dikerogammari
TTGTTTAGAGTTGGTTATGTAGGGGGTGGTGGGGGGGGGAGGGGGGGGGGGGGGGGGGGGAGGGGGGGGGGGGGGGGGGGGGGGGGGGGGGGGGGGGGGGTCGATGGCATCAACCAAACACAGAGAAAAAGTCAGATAAATAAAAAAGATTTATTAAAATATAAAATGACTTGAATTGAACGTAAAAGAAAATAAACAAATATAAAGAGGTTTTAAATAATCGAAAAAGAATTTAAAGACTTCGTTTGTCAACCAATGCATCTAATAAGAAGTATTAAAAAACAGAACAAAAAAACAAAGCACCTAATATGATGCATTAAAACCCCGTTTTACATAAAAACATCGACATTGACATATTAAAAAGCAATATATAAAAACATAGCATTTTAAAAACTGCTTTCAAAACGTCGCTTTTTTTTAAAATTTATTTTTGAATATCTGATTGTTTTTCTTAGGCTGGTTTGATATAAAACGCCTAAAAACCGAACGCAAAAATTTTATTTTATTATTCTTTTAGTTTAAATATTCATTTAATTAAAAACTAAAAAACAGTAAAAAAAGACAAACAGTTAAAAAAAAGTTTTTTATTGGTTGAAAGATTTTTAATTGAATAAAAAATTAATTAGACGTAAACGTTTTCTTTTGTTTAAAAACTTTTTTGCTGTTTAAGTCTATTTTTGCATTAACTGAAAATATTTTATATTATAATTTTAATTGGAGAACCGCATAAAAACAATCTTAGATTTTATATTTCATAAAATACTTTTGTATACTAATTTTTTTTTTTGAAGTATTTTAACGTAATATTGATAAAAAACTTTCGGTTTGTCTTATATGTTTTTCCAGATTTCTATAAAAAAACTGAGCAGTTTTTACACTGCCCCTTAATTGTAGTTACAATATAAAATATCTTTTTTTAATATAGCACTACTACTTAATTAAAATTGTTTTCTGTATAATTAAATTTCTTCATTTACTTATAATTTTTTTTATTAAAATTTTATAATAACGAGATATTCAACATTATATTTGGGCTGTTATATAAATTTATTAGAAAAAAATTTAATTAGATAAAAAAGGGTTTTAATTAAATGAAGAAGAAATTTAATTAAACAAAAAAGGGTTTTAATTAGATGGAAAAGAATTTTAATTAAATGGAAATGCTATAGTAGGATATCTTTTAAAAGCATTGTTTTCACAGCTTAATTATGTATAACAAATTGTTTTTTCTAAAGATCAATCTTTGTTATAAATATCTGCTGAAAATATTATAATTATTTTTTTTAATAAAATAAACCCATGTCGTTAGCCATATTTTTTACACCTTATTTTAGAAAACAAGAGAGCAAAAGATTAGATCGCATTAAAAAAAATATGTTTACAGAAACAAATCTTTATCGTGAAATGTTGGGTTTATCGCAACTTAAACGCGATACTATCTTGGACCAAACGGCTTCAAATATTTGTGACTGTTTGATTAAACAGAGAGCGACAAACCATGATTGCGTAGATGACCCATTTATGGGATATTATACAGAAAATGTTTATAGTATGAGAAACTTTCAGGAAAATCTTTATGTTACTGAGAATGTTAATCAGAAGAATGCCGGGCTAAATGTCATTCAAGAATGGCAACTCTGTGATTTAGATAATAAAATATTGACTTGTCCACAGTTCGACTCAATAGGACTGGGAGCTAAGATCGGAGACTTTCCTTCTTGTTTAGATAGTCCTGGAAGTAGACTAAGAAACGGAAATGTACGGAAAGGACTATATCTAACTCAATATTATATGTTATCAGACCATGCAGCTATAGTATTAGATAAGATAGAAATAACTGGACGAATAATTGCACATTTAAAACGATATGTTAAATATTTTTCTTTGACTTTAAATAATTTTGTCAACCATGACACTCTTTTTAGGAAATGGGTTGATCCAATAAAAATAAAAAACAGTAAGTGGTTGAATAAAATGGCCAAAAAGCAAATTAAGAGTTTTATATTTAACAACATTTCGGATGAAAAAACACAAATGCCTTATAAAAGCTTAATTGGTATGAAAAACAAGAAACTTACCATCGTTTACACAAAAACAATTCATTTCCCGAGTTATATTCCAGCGTGTAGGTTAATAAATGAACTAGAAAACTGGTGTAATAAAATAAAAAAAGTTTTTAAAAACAAGAGTGTTAATAAATTCGGAATAAATGTTAAGTTGTTTGAAAATAAGACCTTTCTGGTTTCACTAATTTTTGCTAAGTCTAATTAGTTTTTTTCGTAATTACTTACTGGCAAACTCGTGTTTTTCTATTATTGTATGTTCTTTGTAATATTCAACATAAAAAAAGATTTACGTTACATATTAACTGAAAAAAAACTTTTTTGTAAAATATTTGTAACTTTTAAATTTTTAATATATAGAAGTGCTATATAACGAAACATGAGAGATTGACATAACTAATTAAACAGATAAAGTTTTCAAGTTGAAGTTATATTAAATAGATAAAAAAAGAATATGCGTGATTAGGGGCAGACTCGTATCATTAAAGTGTACTTTTCGTTTTCCAGATTAAGAATATATTCGACTTCGAGAAACTTAACAATAACAAGTCAAAAAATACTCAAAAAGAAACACAACAACGCTTATTTTTTAAAAAGCTTTGATCAAAACTACTTGAAACATCAAAAGTGTTATCTTCTAGTGGGCAATAGTTTTCTTAAACGAATGAAACTTAAAGATCAAAATAAACAGACAACGTGTTTTTTTTACAGAACACTTTAAAACGACGCAATTTTGACAGAAATAGAATTTATTTTGTTGAATATTTCGTTAGCGCTCTTTTAATTTTGTTATTTGTATAGTTTATCTTCTTTATTTACAAGCCTGTGTAACTTCACAAAGAAGAGTGTTTGAATAACATATATATGTAAATACTGTTGTTGGCCAGAATATAATTAACATAAAAGAAACGAAAATTTGAAACAGGAAAAATTTTTAAATTTTTTTTAAACTGAAAAACAGTTTTATTGTAAATAATCTTCGGCTGAACTTAAATTCTTTAGAGCAAACAATGATTAGTTAATTAGAATAATTGACAAAAATAATACATTTAAAAGAAAAATACAGAACTGAACACATACACCACTCAGAAAAAAACACAGATGTAAAAAGATTAGTTTGTTACATGGAACTGTGAAAAATAAACAATGCATAATATTTTAGGTACGATATAAATTTTATAAAGAAACAATTTTAATAAATCTTTTGTGAAAAAACTTTTTGATTATACATATACTTTTATTTTCTTTATTTTATCCCCTTCCTCTTGTTACCTACAAGAAAAAAATGGACAAAAGTTCACTTAAAGTGGTGAGCGTAAAATTAATATGTTTTTAAATAAAAACGCAAGAAAACCAGTTGGTTTTTGGCGATAAAAACGAACTTCTCGACAGGAGTTTAGCATATGATTTTATTTACTTTTTCAAAAAATTAAACTCTAAAGAAGATAACTTTTTGTATTTTTTTTTGCGATTTTTCATTTCGTTTTGATCTATTTTTCTTATTATGGCTACAAATACAATATGTTCTAGGTTTGAATTGTGTTGTAATTGAACATACAATTTTTTTTGTATAGTTTATTTTTTCATGAAAAAAACTGATATTTTCTACATTTAAATTATTCTTTCTATAATCCTCCATAATCAGGTGGTTCTTTTCACATATTTTGTGCTTATTGTGTCAATTAATCGTATCACGGTCTTTTGTTCGGCTTAAAAAAACCTTTTTTGTTTTCTTCGAAATACCTTCTACACACTGGTTTTTTTAGAACTCGGTTTTTTGGTTCTTCTATGAACTCAAAAATGTTCTATCAATCTCAAAAAACTCAACAATATCTTTGCATTTTTTATTTTTTTATATGCAGAAATTTTACGATTTTCTCTTAAAACTCGTTTTTTTAAATGATAATAGATGTCATTCGCATACTTGACTTGTTTTATGATCGTTAATAGTCACCATTCGTAAAAAATTATAATAGTATTTCTCAAAGATAATTTAATATCTGTTAAAAAGTAACAAAATCTGAATAATCCACTGAACAATATACACTTATATGATCAACAACCCCGAATAAAATCGTCTTCTTTCTATGTCGTAATAAAAACATTTTTTTTAAAAATTTTATAGTTATATAAAATATTAATTAGACCTAAAATCAAGCGAAATGAAACAACGCTGCCAAGGAATTTCGACTTCTCATAGAGTGACTGTCTTGTTTCAATGTCTTTTTTTATTTTTAATAATACTTTTACGCTTCTTGCTCTCAACTCCACCCCAAGAGAACTATTCCAAAAAATGTATACTTTTTTAAATAGAATATAATAAAAAATGCCAAAATATATCAAAAAAAAACAGAAAAAAAGTTACTCAAGAACATAAAAAAGTGTTTAGAAAAAAACAAAAAAGCATACAAAAATGCAGTAAAAAAAAAGCGTTTTTTTGTAAATAAGAGTATTTGGTGATTGGTTACATTCATCAGCTGAATTGTTAAGCTTGCGACTTGTATAAACGGTTATAATGTGATAGTGATATGAAAAAATTTTTGCATAAATTGACTTAAGAGATGTGAAAGTTATATTAAAATTAAAAATATATTGATTTTTATTGATTTTTAAATGAAGATAAAAAATATTTCTCAGAAATAAATTATAAAAAAAGTTTTTTGTGTTTCTAGAAAATTTCTATTTTTTTTGTAAAATTTAAAGTTTTTTTTATGCGCTTTTATCATTTGTTTTGACATGCTTTTTAAGTTATTCTATTGGATTTCTATAAATTGCGTGTGTATTGACTTGTCTTCTTAGGTCTACGAAGTTTTTGAATGTTTTTTTTCTTATGTAAATAACCTTTTTTTTCAAGATTAAAGTAGTTTTCTCACTAAAATGTTATTTTATAATGTGTCAAACTCTTCGTGTTTGTAGTATTTTGTCGAGGATCATCATATTTTAGACTGCTGTAAGTTTTTCGAAATTTTGTTTCGTTTCGCTCAAAATTTTACCAACACAGCACACGACCTTTTAATTCGATTTTTTTTGTCTTTATTTTTGTGAGAGCTGTTTAGTAGGCTTCAACAATCTTCCTGATTCTTTCAATCTAAATGATTTTTTGGATGATTATTACTTTCTTAATCAACAAAAAAAAACTGTTTAAAACTCTCAAAATAACATTATATTCGTGTTTTTCATTTTTATTATGGTTTTGTAGCTTTATTTATACAAAATCTTAATTTTCTCAAAAATAGGTATTTTTGATTTTGCCAAAAACAAATCGTTTCAGTGTAGTTTATTATAATTTTTAATCATTTGGCTTAAACAAACCCAAAGACCGCCGTTTTCCCAATAATCGGCGGCTATTAATATTAGTTTACTACAAAAACAACACCACACACTGTTTTTACAAAAACCCTATTTCATGAAGAACTGATTCTTTTTGCTCTGGAAATCGGCTTTATCTATCAATTATATTTCATTTTCCAATTTTTTTAATTTTAATATAACTTTTACACCCTCCCTAAGTCAAATTATGCTAAAATTTTTAATATATAAAAAATACTTATGAGCATTTCTAAGCTTCTGTTGTAAAAACAAAAAAATGATATATACTTTTTTTTGAGGGTTTAGGATGATGGATGCGAAAAAAGTGGCAAAAAATATATATGCAGTTTTGGATAATGGAAAAGGGTTAAGCATAAAAATGCTCTTCGAATATTTGGAATATACAATGTAAATAAAAATTATATAATACTTAATCATAATGAACAACTTAAAGTGAAACAACAATCGCTCAAATGAATATATAATCTCATATGTTCATAGAGTTATGAGAAACTTATTGTTTCATTTTTTGTTTTTTATTTAGATAGTTTTGGCTACTAAGATTATTCGTACTGTTTGAATATTCTTTTATCTGAATAAAATTATAACATACATTTATTTTTTTAAGTTACAAATAGAATATAATCTCAGTTTTACTCGCTATGTAAAAACGTAAGTTGTTCAATATTTTAATAATTCGTGCTTGTTTTAAAGTTTCAAATTGAAACAGAATAATTCCATGATAATGTTTTATTCAATTGTTTTTTTTCTAACTTTTACTATCCACGCATCTATCACTTTTTTATTATTCAGTCTAATACATATTTTTATGTTCATACAACAATTTAGATTATCTAATTTGTTCTTGTCATAATCAAACTTTTAATATACTCAGTATTTAAACTGTATGACCACTTCCATCAACTTAATTTACAGGCAGTTTCAATATACAAAAGCCTATCGTTCTTTTTAACTGGCCTGCAATACTTATCATGAGCCTAAAAAGCAATATCATCAAAAACAGAGTACAAGATTGCTTTTTTAAAAATAAAGTGTAATTACTTGTATATTTTAATCGTCTTTGTTTTGTATACTGAACATTAAACGCGAAATTTAGTGTATAATTCTAGTATGTTACAAACCGACTATGATCAGAATAAAACGCGCTTTGTTCAAAAACACATCTTGTAATAAAAACGACACAGCGATTAATACATTTTTGTTTTGACTTTTTAATTTTAGAGGGATATTCTTGTAGATTTAATTTTTTTTGACAGATGTAATAGTATTTGCATCTGTCTTTTATTTAAACTAAAACTTTTTTTTTATTATGTCATCGGTTGTCAAAAATTCTTGAGTTTTTTTATCGTTTTTTATTCTTATTCGTTTTTAACTGTCTAATACAGAAGCTTTTGTTTATAATTTCTTGGTATTTGCTGAAGTCTAGTCTTATCGCTGCTATCCGTTTAATCTGAAAGCTGAACGAGTTTTTTTAAGTATCTTCCAATTTATACATGTTTTCTATAATACAAAAATGATACTAGTATATTGATAAAGGAGCAGAGTCGTCTCACACATAATACACAACATGTTCTATTTACTACAACTATAGTCTGACAAAGGCTATGTGTAAAAAAAATAGTCTTTATATATTGTATATGCAAACGCAATTAATGCAACAAATAAATGTTGTCTTTTTTCTTTTATTAAAGGGTGTGAGTCTTATCGCGGCTATATGAAGACTGAGGCACGCTATATGGTAGTTGAAAAAACATCTTGGTTTGTTCAAGTATTATAAGAAAACATCATTCTTACACTTGTATATTATAAAACTTTTGTTGATATATTGCGCTTCTGCTATACTTCATTTGATAAGTATATCTGCCGTTTAGTTATATTATATATATATTCACTATATTTCATGTTTAAATAATTTTAAGGCAGCATTCAGTTTGCATTTTTATAAAAATACAAAAAAAAATTAAATGAAGAAAAGATTTTATTATTAATTATTTTCTGGATCAAAGTTTCTTGTAAAAGATGAACAAACTTTTTTATATAAAAAACACTTTTAAAAAGCCGTATTTACAATAAATTATTGTAATTTATGATATAATAAACTTGTAAAAAACAAATCGAGCGTCTTGGATACGATAATATATTAACTGAAACAAACATTGATCACGAAATACTGTATTTTTTCAAAAACATTCGCATCTAATATTAGATAAATCTGCATCTTGTGATAGTGAAACAAAAAACACAATAGAAAGTTCATCCCTCAACTGAACTATATATCTTATATAAATGGGCTGAGAACTAATAAAGAGTATAATAAAGTCGAAAGTTTTAACTCAGAATATTCATCGCACATATGATTTCACATATATTAAAATCAAGCTGCAGAATTTTTAAGTGTGATAAATAGAGGATTAAAAATGTCTTTAAGTGTTATAAAAGCGTTTTTTCATTTCAAGTGGCATAAGTGCACTTTTTTAGTTTAAATAACATAAAATCAATTTTCTGAATAAAATATTATAGTTTTTTCTTTTAACCGAAGCGCTGAATGTTCATTTAACTTTTAAGTTTGTATGGCCTGGCCTAGCGACAACTCGCCCGAAACAATAAAACTTTTAATATAAGATGTATTTTACAGTGAGTAAAGACAACATAAAGAAAAACAAATGCTCACTCGCGAACTTTTTTAATATGATTAAAACGCGTGAACGAACAAACAAACAAAGAAAGAAAAAAACTAACAAACGAAAAAAACGAATAAAACGAACTAAAGAACTAAACGAACCAACAAAACAAAACAAAGCGAAAACGAACACAGGGAAAACGAAACATATGAAACAAACGAACAAGATCGAATCGAACGATTGAATATTTGAACAAACGAACAAGAGAACAAAACGAAATGAAACGAGCGAGTATTAATATACAAATATAATTCTTCAAATTGAGCCCAATAAACGCTTTTTGTTCCCTGGGCCAATAAGCCTCAACATTTTTTTTAATTTATTTTTCTAATTTTTAGCATAAATTTTTTTGATTAAACCAGTTATTATTTTACTTATTAAAAAGTTTTAGAGATAATTAAACTAGTATGATTTGTTTTTTTTTAATTGTGGAATCATAAAAACATGGGAAAATATAAAATATGACATAAAAAAAAAGACGAAATTAAAAATATGGCACAAAAAAATTGCATATTTAAAATATGGCATAAAAATTTCAAATAATTTAAAATATAGCATAAAAAAAGACGAATTTAAAATATGGCACAAGAAAATTGCATATTTAAAAGATGGCATAAAAATTTCAAATAATTTAAAATATGGCATAAAAAAAAGACGAAATTTAAAATATAGCATAAAAAACTCATATTTAAAATATGGCATAAGAATATAAAATAAAGAAAATTAAATAAAAATTGCAATATTAACTATTATATAAAAGCTTCAAATGACATAATAAAAAAATATTTCTTACCAATTATATTATTAAAATGAAACAAATTTGATTTTTTTAACCAATTTTTTATGAAATACTTTAATATAAAACCCATGAACGAAAATGCATCCGAATTTTAATTAAAATCAATAAATTATTCACAGCTAGCTCTTGAATTTCCTGTAAGAAGTACATGTTCGACCTTCGATTTTTTCTTAGGCCAGTTTTCTGAGTCTGATGCAAAAAAAAAACATTCCTTTCATTATAAAAAGAAGAAATAAGGCTTTTCTTTCTTTAGCTTGCAAGCACACAAACTGCTCGTTTAAGGTTAATTTGAATTTTAAACCAGAAAGAAATAACTGTTTGGTGAGACTAATGAATCCGTATCACATGTCTGATTGTTGTGCAACCAAATTATGTTTAAGCCATGCTATGAAAAAAAATTTGGCTTCGCAAAATTCAATTAATGTTAAGACATCTGGATTAGTTCAATCAATGTCAGAACAAACGGCATCCGAGTGAACTACATCACCGCATACAAAGCATATGAAAGCTTTAATGAAAAAACCAAAATAGTTTTGCCCAACTAATACAGTTATTTGAACAGTTTAGTTCGAAGCTTGTACAGATTTAGTTATTACTTCTTTACAAATTGAAAATGGTCACTTTAAGCGTTTTGCACTAACATGGGCTGCCAGTAAAAGTTTCTTTTCTTTCAATCGAAAGATTATAACGGTTGATGGTACCTTTCTTTCTGAGCCGAACAAAGGCACTTTACTCGTTTCTGTAGCTCAGGGCAGTAATAATCAGCTGGTTTTGCTAGATTTTGCAATCGTGGAGTAGGAAAAATTAAATAGTTGGAAGTTCTTTATAAACTTTTTAAATTTACATTTTGAACTTAACAACGAGCAAACTATAATAATGTCAGATCGCGACTTGGGACTAATTTTGGCTATTTCTGAAATACTTCCGCTCCCAGTTAAATTAAATTGTGTCAGGCATATAGCAAAAAACCTGAAACTGCTCAGATGGTCCAGACAACTAATAGAAACGTTTTGGTCTCTGGTATATATCAAAAATCCCAGCAAGTTTGATCTTAATTTTGAGCAATTAAGATTACTTAATCCTCAGTTTTATGAAGAGCTGAATAATATTGAGCTTTCTTCTTGGGCGGCTTCGGAGTGCTTAATAAACAATTATGCTTTTAATACTTCAAACTCTGCGGAATCTATGAATTCAGCGCTTGCTAAATTTATATCAATGAACATCACGAATTTAATAATTGAAATTAACAATTACAATATGAAAATGTTTAATGAAAGACGTTCTAGTCAGTTTAATTTTGTTATAATTGAGAAACAGTTAAACATAACTTCAAGCAACGTTACAGCTGTCAGGTTTTTGAGTGTCTCTCAATCTTATGAGAATGTATATTTAGTCGATAACCACTTTATTGTAGATCTGGTACAAAAAAAATGCAGTTGCTATAGATCTTTCGCAGATGGTTGTTTTTGTATTCATATTTGTGCCGCTTTACAATCAAAAAAAGCAGACCCTAATACTTTTATTGAAAACTATTTTAAGAGTTCTAACTATTATAACTCTTATTCAGGTGTGTTTTTTCCATTATCTAATTCAGAACTTACATCTGATGAGATATTGTCACCACAAAGCCGAAGAGCGCGTGGTAGACCAAGAATTGTAAGAATAATACCTATTTCTGGACATTAAATTATCAAATAATCTTTTTTATTATGTTATTTGAAGCTTTTATATAAAAGTTAATATTTAAATTTTATTTAATTTTTCTTATTTTTCATTCTTATGACATATTTTAAATATGAATTTTTTTATGCTATATTTTAAATTTCGTCTTTTTTTATGCCATATTTTAACTTATTTGAATTTTTTAAGCCATATTTTAACTTATTTGAATTTTTTATGCCATATTTTAAATATGGGTTTTTTTATGCTATATTTTAAATATGAGTTTTTTATGCTATATTTTAAATTTCGTCTTTTTTTTATGCCATATTTTAAATTATTTGAATTTTTTATGCCATATTTTAAATATGTAATTTTTTTGTGCAATATTTTAAATTTCGTCTTTTTTTATGTCATATTTTAAATATCCAGTTTTTTTATGCCATATTTAAAATTTCGCCTTTTTTTAAGCTATATTTTATAATGCCCCTTAATTTTATAATAAAGCATAAAATGTAAAAACAAACAAAGTTTTAATATAGACAAATAAGATTAAAATATATATATAAAAATATTTGGCTAAACCGGCTTTGAGCGTTTCCTCTTTTTTTGCTTATAAATAAAAATAGAAAAGTGTTTACTAAAACGTGATTGTTGCTAAAACATCGTTAAAATTTTTTTATATGTTTTTTTTCTAAATATATTAAATTTATACTCAGAATATTTTTTTTTAAATTCTTTCAGATGTTTGTTTTACTATCCTTAATATATTGTTTTATCTTCCCTTATATGCTCTCTGTTTTTTTGGGTATGAATAGTTGGTTTCTAGAGTCAACAAAGTGTTTTTATGACATATTGTTTTATGTGAAAAAAATGTTTTTAAGGCTCGGATATCCTTATCATTCGTTTGTTATTATCTAAGAGTTAGTTTTTATATTTTTTTTCAATATTTCATTTAGTGTTTTTTTGTTTTTTTAGTTAATTCATAAAAAATCTTATTGTGTTTCCTACACACACCCTGCACGCACCAAAGCGTTTTTACAACACGGCCTCGGTTGTCCTTTCTCTTTATTAAAGCTGTCTCATCAACCTCAATCACACAATCATTTCCTTTGACCATACCGGGGTTTTTTGGAGTTTTTTAATAATCTTCAAAACTGTGTTAATCGCCTTTTCGTCTGTAGCGTTAGAATTTGTGACTGTAAGAATTTGTGATAAGATATTATAGTAAAAATTTATTTTTATATAGTTTTTGTTTATGCAGCCTCGCGTTAGAATTTGTGATAAACTATTTTTAATAAAAAAAGTCAAATGTTCATTTAAAATAGTTTATCACAAATTTTTACGAATCTGCCGTAAGAATTTGTGATAAACTATTTTAAGTATAAAATATCAAATGTCCATTTAAATTAGTTTATCACAAATTCTTACGGCAGTTTCGTAAGAATTTGTGATAAACTATTTTAAATAAAAAATATCAAATGTTCATTTAAAATAGTTTATAACAAATTCTTACGCGTTGCTGCTTGAAAAAACACAAAAACACGCCGTTTTGTTTGGTAGTTTCGTTGTTGATTAACTTTAATAGCAATATTAACTTCATTCTTGTAAATACATTGAAAATGTTTGTAGATGTGTAATTTTTCAAGTTGTATGTTTGTTTTCTTTATTTTTGGTGGTGGGAAATAGTGTAACTTACGCGTTTCTTCTTACATAAGACAAGAGAAATAAAATCTAAAAAGAAGTGTTTAGTTTTGAATAACATAGTGTTTTTTAGAAATTTTTTCTATCCGATACCTTTTTCTAAATTTATCCGGTTTTTATATTTGATGTCGAATTGGTGGGTTGGACAACTGTCAGGTATTAAAGACCTCATATTTTTTTGTCAAAATTTATAAAAAAAATTAAAATAAATGATTTTTTAATCAATTTTTAATAAAAGAGTTTTGTGTACCCTTTTTTCTTCAATTATGTTTCCTCGTTATATATCAAAGCATACCCGTTGTTTAATAAGGCTATTATAAAAAGTCCCACATGATAGTAACTTTCGAGAGTATGAGATCTCCTTTTAAACTTTGGGTTAAAATCGCGTGCTAAAATCACTCTATCCCCTTTATGTTTAAGGCTGTCGTGTTAATTCTTTCAGTATACTCCTGTCAGCAACTTTCGACATATTTAGCAAAGTGGTTCTTACTTGTTGTATTTTAAAGAAATCATTGGGATTATTGCAGTTGGGGTTTATCGAATCGAATCCATTAAAAAGTACAAACGGTGAAAAGCCCGTTGCTTTATTTTTAACGTGTGTTGTACTGATAAACAATATTGTCTAATATAGACACCCGATTCCTATTTTGAGAGCCTAAAAACTTTCTTATGCCGACTTCAGGGTTCTATTGAATCGTTCAATTTGACCCTGTGACTAGGGATAATATGAGGCTCCGTGTATAATTCGTGCACCCATTTTTTGCTCAATGTGTTCTTGTACTTCATTGAAAGTGAACTCTCCACCATTATCTGAATAGAAAATTCTCTAAGTACTTTTTCTGTGATGTAAATGGCGCAGGTTTTTCAAAAACTCTGCTTAAGTCTTCTTTGTAGAAATTAGCACCAATAAAACTTAGAAAAACTGTCTATCATAGTAAAAACGTACTTGATCCCATTATTCAAATCCGCATATTCTGATAAATCTATTGTATCTACATTAGACGCTCACGTATGAAATTCGGAATCATGGAGACAAGAAACAATGTGTTAGTGTTTGGACGAGTTTCCTCTTACACGACAAACATGAATCTACATAAGCAAATATGCGTTCAACGCTAATGCCGACATATTTTTTATAAATCGCCGTACGTAAAATGTTTCTCCCCAGATGCCCGGGTAGATGATAATGATTACAAACACCCTCTATTATATAGGGTTTCCCTATCGTTAACGGCAGTTTTCCTATCGTTAACGGCAAATTAATTTTTTTTTAATTAAAAATATGTTTTTTCTTATCGTTAACGGCAAAAATGTTTTTTAATTAAATTTATTTTATATTTCCCTATCGTTAACGGCATTTTCCCTATCGTTAACGGCAAAAATAAAATTGTAATAAAAATTAACATGTCTGACAATCAAAACCACGAACCGCGAAAACGAAAATCAAAAATATCAACAGAAACAAGACAGCTTGTCATTTTTAAATACAATCAAGGCCTGTCCGCTTCTCGAATATCTTCGGATCTAGGCCTTCCCAGATCGACGATTCATGAAATAATTAAATTATTCCATACAGAGGGACGGATTTTAACTAAAAAAAGAGGCGGGGACTATCGAACTAAACTCTCCGAAGAAAACAAATTATATATCAGAGGATTGGTGGATAACGACCCGACTCTTACTTTACGGGCCATTGTTGAACAACTATTTTCTGAAAAGAATATAAGAGTAGACGACAACACTGTTGCCCGGTGCTTGAGCGGGTTCCATTACACACTAAAACAACTAATTTCTATACCAGACCGGCGGAACTCGACCGATACTATTGAAAAAAGATTTTTATATGCTGAAGATATTACTCAGCTATTGTTTGAAATAGAAGACAAGAATCTTATTTTTCTCGACGAAGTGGGCTTTTGCGTCGTTTCACGAACAAAAAGAGGACGATCGGTTTCAGGAACATCGCCTGTTATAAACGTGCCCGCAATAAAATCACGGAACATATCTGTAATAGCAGCAGCAAATAAATATGGTATGATTGATTGCCATATCAATAACAATCCAGTTACTGGAGAAAATTTTAAAGCCTATTTATTAAACCTAAAGATTAAACTTCTAGAGTCCGGAATCGAAAATCCCGTTTATGTTTTGGATAACGCTCGAATTCATCACTACAGAGGTCTTGTAGAAGTTTTAAATAGTGAAGGAATTGTTTTAAAATATTTGCCGCCATATTCACCAATGCTAAATATAATTGAAAATTGTTTTAGCAAATGGAAAAACTTTGTCGTTCGGTCTAGAGTGAC
>SBJP01000474.1:0-14509 GCA_014805705.1 Cucumispora dikerogammari
TTGACGTATTCTTTTAAACCTGATGGAAAAGTAAAAAAGTAAAAAATAAAATTTGTTTTTTTTTCAAAAAAAAGTGTAAAAAAAGTCTATAAAATGCTGAGTGTGATTATATATAACTTTTTTTTATATCTGAAGACATAAAATATACGTTCTATATAAAAAAATAATATTGTTTTATAAGACCAACCATCTTCTTCAAGACTAAAAAAATCATCACATAATGAGATTAAATGCCATATTGTCGTATATATATATAAATCGTTATAATTCGTAATAAAAGTGAACATAAAATAACGTCAAAAGTGTGTTAGAAAACATAAGGTTGTTTCTCTGTCTAATTTCGAAATAAAATCCATAAACTATACTAAAACTAATATAACATCATCTTATGTGTCTTTTATTTATAGAAAACGCTAGTTAGAAAAAAAATGGCTCAAATGACATATTTATTATGTGGCTACTCAATAAACAGTACAAGTATTAAAAAATATTTTTTTTCATCAAAACTATAGGGTCTTTTTATTTAACATAACAAAGAAAACGAAAAAACTTTTTTTTAACTACTGTATAAAATGTTTCGTTTTTAATTTAGAATTAGATTTTACAAGTCTTAATTCTAATTCATTTGTGCTCTTGCTAAGAAAAAACTAAAGAAATCATAATTGCGATGTGAGAAACAATTGGCTACGCCAGGTTCTTTGTTATAAAGAAGTCTCAAATGTTATTATAGATCTTTGGATATATTGTTTATTTTAAAACAGTCTCACTACATATACCTTTTTTTTCACGGCTGTAATTTAATTAAACAAACCCCTACTATAATTTAATTAAATAAAAAATAAACAAACATCATCTTTGTTTTATTATAATTGCACAAAGTGATTTTGATTATTGCTAATGGCGCCCGAAAGGGGCAAAAATACTGCCTTAGATCTTTCGGTTGTTTTATAAATTGACATTTCTTTCATTAAACCATTCGTTCACTGTTTTTTATTCGTTTTCTTGAGAGCGGCGTGGCTGGTGCGTGTGTTTTCAATGTGTAAGATATATAAGATCAGGTTTTTTCTTTAGAATGACTTAAGAATTAAATAACTTATGGGTATTTAAATTATAGTTGACAGGTAAGTGTATATTTACCAATCTTTCTTTAATAATGTTACGTTTTTCTAGCTGCCAACTATTTCGAACAAATAGCAATTTACCGTGAGAATTATTATCTAACTTTAATATGTCTATGTTTGACACACAAAACACTTCTCAGCGCTAGCTGGGTTGTTAGAGACAAACGGTTAAGCTCTTTTTTTTTTAATTAAACTCTTATTTTTTGTGTGTCTCATATATTCTCCTTGTTTAAAAAAAGGAGTTTTATTAGACTTTCTTGATAATTAAAATCTATTTTTTGCCAAAATAAAAGTGTTCGTAGTTAATAAAAGCTTTTTCAATAAAATGTTAATATATAAGTTTTAATCAACTTGAAAACTCCTTTAATAAGCTCCTCTTTATATTAGTTGGGCTTTTTTCTAGAATAAAAATAGAGTATAAAAAACAATTTAAGAAGACAAAGAAACTGTTTATAAATATATGCTGTTGTTGCTCGTTTTTGAATAAAAAAGGGGACGCGATATATTTATATTTTTTTTTAATATATTTGTCCATGCCACCATTTGTTACTCCGGAATATAAAGAGAAACTCGAAAAACTACTTAACGATCAATTAAATATTGAGATGTTTGCAACATACTTTTATATGTCTTGTTATCAGTATTGTAATCAAAGAGGTATAACTCTTCCATTTATCGGACAGTTTTTCCAAAATCAATATTATGAAGAGATCAAGCACGCACAGGGAATTGTGGATTATATGAACTCCTTAAACTACAAGATCGATTTTCAAAAAATCGAAATACCAAAGGAAGAGTATAAAAACATTGAAGAGGTTTTTCAAAAATCCTTAGAATATGAAACATTAGCATATAAAAGCATCTTGAATTTATATTGCATTGCTGAAGAAAATCACGATCATTCTACCACGGCGTTTTTGGACGCGTATGTAAAAGAACAGGTCAAAGCAGAGAAAGAATTTGATGATTTTTTAACCATGGCTAAGTTGTGTGAAGGTGATAAGTTTAAATATTTTATGTTGGATAAGCGGTTTAAGAGAATTTTAGCAGACAAGGGCGTCTTAAATAAAAAGTTTTAAGAAGACTCGTTTTATTTTTAATTTTCGATGATTTGGTTGTAAGAACGTTTTGTTGTTTTTCTTATATAATAATATTGTTGTATATATATGTTCTATTTATATGTGAAACTCATGTTTTTAATCTAGTTTTCTAATGGTTATATTTATACTTGTTCATTAATCTATAAAATCTTTCGTACTAAATTTCTATTTTATAATGTGTTATTTCTTAAATTAAAATGTTTGCTTGAGCTCCTGATATATACGGGGTTTATTTGATAACTCGAGTTTTGAAAGAGTCCCGTATATGCAAAAAAACAGCTATTGATAAACGGATGTGTATTATATACATTGGTTTTGTTTATATATTGAGTTGTTTATATATGTGTCCTTTGTTTATGTTAGATTTTATAGTGGTTTAAAAAAACATGCTGGTTTCTTTAGGCTTTTTATTTTTATTTTCGCTCTAAAACAAAAACAGTTTATTAATAATATCTATTAGTGTCGTGTATAACAAACAATTAAATAAAGTATCTTATATTTTTTTAAATCATACTAGCTGTTACATATGCTCGGTGATTATATAGACCTACTATTTTATTTTTTATAAACTTTTTTTACGTAAAAAACCTTAAGATTTACAATATAAACAATAAAACTATAAAGAAATATCTATTTTTTTGAGAAAATGTGTAATTTTGTAGTGCGAAAACTTTTCTAAAAGTCAACACTCAAACATAAACAGTAATATATATATATATATTTACAAGACTTATTTAGAGAACCTATATCGTTTTAGACAAGGCTCTTGATAGAAATAAGTTTAAAAAAAATATATCTCTTAAAAGACATTGTTTTGCGACGCGTTTTAACATATTAATAGTTATGGGCATATACAACAATATATTTGCTCACAATAAGAACACCCATTGGATGTATTAATTAAAATATCAATTCAGTTTGCTTTTAAAACAGAACAAATAAAATGAAAAGATAAAGCTGCGTGAAATTCAGGTCTTTAGCAACATTCATTGAAATATATATATGTTTCTTTTAATTAAATAACCTTTACTTGATTAAAAAAAATTCAAAAAAATAATAAAAAAAAAACATTTTGGTATAAAATTTTTAGTAGCGAAAGTCAATATAACAGAAGAGCTTTAAATACTTGTATATTTTAACTAATCGGAAAGTATGCTTTATTCAATATATAATGTATAAGATAAATTAAACATTATTAATCAACCAGCGAAACATATCATAGATATGGCATCTTATAATTATTGCCCCAATGAAGAAAATATCACAATAAATATTTTTTTTATAAAATATCATTAACAACACTCGGGTTTTCGTTTACCTTATATTTTATCAAAAAAGATATTAGAAAAGGACCCAAATAGAACTTAAGTCTTGAAAAAAAAAACAAATTTTTTTTATGTTTCAGTTTACCAAACAACATAAAAAAACATATAACCAACGATAGCATTTACACGCGACAGATAAGAACCAGTTTAGTTTAATATAAGCTCAAAAAAAATATAAGTTTTGTCATCGAGCTCTCTTATATTAATTTTGTCTATATTTTTTATATATGAGAACGATGTCTTATAATTCGTCGATCGAAAAAAAAAAGAATACATACAAACAAAAAAAATATATTATTTAAATTTCATAATTCTTACGAAACTAATGAAACTAAAATAAAAAACTGTTTTTTTTTAGTCGTCTAGTTCTATAATCAAAAAAACAATAGCCACTAAGATGGCGTGTATTTGTTGATTATATATACTTTATTTTTAAAAAAGAAAGTTTTTTGGTTTGCTGATTAATATTAAATAGTGTATAGTTTAATTCAAGAACGGCAGAGAAAATTTGATATTTTGATAATTCTAATTAAAAAAAGTTTTAGTGGTATTACTAGAGAATTTTTTATAAACTTATTTAATCGGAAAAAAAATTTGTATGTTGTTTTGGGGATTAATTGCAACGAGCAGTGAGTAAATACATTTTTTCTTAGTTTTTTTAATTCTAGTTAGCTGATGAACGATCGATTCGTATAACAGCTGTAAATATTAATAAAATACTAGGTTTTCAGAGCCACATCTGCTCAAAACTGACAAATAAAAAAACCTTTTGTTAATTTTATTTCAAATCTGATATAGGCTCACTCTCATATAAGTAAACATAAAAGTAATATGAGAATTCAAACATCTTTTCGTTGAGAAGATGTGTTTTCTTAACTTTTTGACTGAGTAAGAACCTTAATAAAAAAATTTTTCGGCATGCAGAATGAGAAACAACTCGTCTATATATTAATTCTTTCAAAAAAAGTGGCTGTTCACTTACCGCAATATATAATAATGACATTTTCTTTTTAATAGTATATTCCAAAGTGAAAAATAATATTTATTTAATCTATGTTTAAAAAACTAAATCGTAGATAGATTGATGAATCTCTTTCAAGAGCCGAGTTTTTTCTAATTTTTTTTCTCAGACTTAAAAAAAATTAATGTTTTTTTAATTAAATAATTTTAATAAAAAAAAACGTAACTAAAACATATTAGTCGCTCTCGGTGAAAAAACAAAATCTATATATATTTAGCCTCAAATGATTCATAGAACTCAAAAACAATCCCAAGTCGACTATATGCTTTTATTCTATTTTTTTTATTACATAAGAACCCCAAACGCAATTTTTTTTGTTCATATTTTTAGGGTGAGAAAAGCAGTCTAATTTATGTTAGAAACCTTGTCACTTTAAAAGTGTTAAAGTAAGTATAAAAAAATAATTCTTTGCTTATTTTCTTCTTTAATTAATTTTTAGTGTATTTTTAAAAAAACGCTTTCTTCATCTTTTTTTAGTTTTTTTACAAAACTAATATATAGGTGAGTTACATTCGAACTGATGCTTACGAAGAAAGCTGTGTTTTTGCTGAACCTTTGATCATGGTATCTTTAACGAACACCTAATGCCTTAAACCCGACCACAAGCAACGACAACTGAAAAATATATGATAAGTTTGTTTTTGAGAATAATTAAAACACAATATAGAATTTCTATTATCTTAACACTTTTTTTCATTTGTTTAAAAAGCCTGTTTTTATTGGGTTTTACTCCCCCACTAATTGATTTAAGCTTCTTCTCTATTAATAGGTTTTTATTTTTTGATTGAATGTACAAAAAAAAACTTGAATTTATTGCGCGTTTTTATATGGGAATAACTTATCAAATTTTTTTAAAGTCTTTCTTTTAATTTCTTGTGTGTGTATTGTTAATTAGTCGTGCAGAAAAGTTAGTATTTAGAGAAAATAATCAATTAAATAAGAAAGAATTTTTAATTAGTTCAAAAAATCTCGACTTTAATAGACGAGAAGACTTTAATCTAATGAAAAGTTTATGTACTACGTCGTATAAACCACATAGACATATATTTAAACATGTCGAATACGTATATTCCAGGTTTTGTTTAGAGAATAAACATGTAATCAATAAAAAACGAAAACAGTTATGAAAAATATATGATTTTAAAGTCTAATAATACATGAATAATCAAAACAATAAAAAACCTCACATTTTTATCTAGTGTTTTATATAGAGAAATAAGATTAAGAAAATACGATTAGTTAAGATGTATTGTATAGGGACATTTATTTGTTATGCTTTTTATAAAATAGCTGTACTTTGTTAATCAACGAAGGCTATTTTGATTTCTAATATTTTTTATTGGGGTTTGTTTTTTAAGTATATTAACCCAATTTTTACTAAAACCTGAAAACAGTCAATAATTATATAATTTAATATTTATTTTGATGACCTATTACATTTTTACTAAAACCCACACAACATGCATACAGTATCTTGACGTTTTAAAAAAAACATATCTATATTATAAGGTACAGTAAAAAATTGTATGCAAACAATATATAGTAAGATATTTTTGTTCGAAATTTATAAAATGAAAAATATTAGGTTTGTTTTTTTAATCAAATTCCCATCGACAAAAAAAGTCAAAAATTGCTCTTTTACTTTTGACATTTATATTTATCAAGTCTTTAAATTCACAGGGTTTATATATGGCTCTATTCAACTGCCTCTCAGATTTAACATTATGTAATGATCCACATGTTTCTAGGACTTTTAATGTTTTCTTGTCGAAAATTCTGTCTTTTCCAAGAAAATTTAAACGGGTAAAAAACGCATATTGTGATTTCTTTAAACACTTGTGTGGTGCCATCGATTTTGAATTACGAGTATCGCCATTTATTAAAAAATCTTGTTCGTTTGGTATTTTAACAACCATTTCTGTTAAAAAATCCATCGTTAAAATATATTTACCGCCTACAAGAGAAAATAAATATTCAGGAGAAAGTTTGCAAACTCTATTCTTATCAAATACTATATGATGTGTAACAAGTGGAGAATATTCATATAAAAACTCAACGCTATAACCGTAAATATCTTCAAGCAGCCCCTCTACTCTTGTATATTCATCATAAAAAGTTTTTCTCAAATAATCGTCAATAAAAAATACATAAGTCTTTGAACAAAACAAGTCCATTTTAACATCTGGCAAAGAGTTCTTTTGTCGAAAACACTTTGCATACGAGTCGTTAAATCTTATATTTGATGCAGGAATTAAGATATTACGTCTCTTTCCGCAATTAACACACAAACTTATATTTATATTATAAACTTTCATAAATGATATTCCACACTCTTCACATTTATATTTTTTTGGTTTTATATTACAGTTCGTGATGTTTGTTTTTTTATTTTTTTTCTTCGCCATGGTAACAATTATTAAAGTAAAAAAAATATCAAAGATCAGTTTAAAAATTTTGATTATGCCGGAAAGTGTTAGCTCATTAACGACAATGCTGATCCTTTTGTTATGACATGTTAATGAAATTATACACAAAAATGAGAATTTTTTTATGCAAACTTTAGAGTAATAAAATTAAAAGCAATTTAATTTGTCTATTTGAATTTTTAGCAGATTCTGCAAAAAGTTTTACAGTTAAATCGTTAAGACACGCCTATAAAACTAACAATCAAACAATAAAAATTTTCAACAAACGACTTATAAAATATTTAAAGAAAAAATAACACTTAACTTTTAATGTTTTTCAAAAAAAATTTTTAATTATTAAGTGTTTTAATTAAATTCGGTGTTTTTTTCTTTGGCTGTCGAACTTATTGGTGTTTTATTGTCAATAAAAGTCATTAATATTTCTTAAGAGCTTTTTTAAAAAGAGTAAATTAAACATTTAAACAAAAAATGTGAATACATTTTTATTGATGTTATTAAGAATATTATTTAAATAAACTCGAAAAATTAATAAATCTTTTTTATATCTTCAAGTTTATACATTATTTTATGCTTAAAAATCTCTTTCTTCTATCTTTAATAAAACGAGTTTGCTTTTCAAACACCAAATTTACTAAATATCACTAGTTTTAATTAAGATCGAAGCCTATATTAATTTATCATTATTTTTACCAGATTATGCTAATTTTATTAAATAAAGAAAAATTTTATTAACTTGTAACTTAGCTTCCGCCTTATAATAACAATTATTAAATACCGTAAAAACGATCAAATACTAATAAAGATCAAATACTAATAAGATCAAATCGCGTCGTTATATTTAACACAGTTTAATTAAAGCCAAAAACTCGAAAAAAAGACAAAATCTTATTATAATTATACTTAATCGAATATTATAAATTTATAATTGATTTTGTGGAAGTTTAAACGCTAAATAACAAAGATGTAAATTAAATTCGATTGAACTGTTAATATTTTGGTACTTGTTTATATGCACATTGTCTATTATATTTTAATTAAGTGTTTTGCATTATAATTTTAATTATGCAAAAACGGGTTAAGAAAAAATGAAGACAATAAATGTTATAATTTATAGACACATATTTTTATTTAACTAAAATTATCTACATTTCTTCAAACAGTTGTTTATTATACATTTTAAATTCAATTAAACTATTTCCTTTAAATCAAAAAGCTTTTTTTTTTGTTATATTTTTTTTCATTTTTCACTAAATATGAGTTCACTTCTCCACATGTACTTTTTGTCATTTCCCGTAGATCTCAAACTCGCTCGTTTTATTTCTCTCTTTAAATTACTACAACTTTTAACTCTTGTTAATGTACAGCTATGGGTTTTTTTATCAGGTTGTTTATGAAACTTTGTTTTATTTTCCCGATTATTTGTTTAAACCTTAACTTTTTCGAGAAAAACTTTCGTTTGTTTTTATTGGTCTTTTTTTTATTTGTATATGCTACGCTTCATTGTATTTTTCTACAGTTTTACCATTTTTATTTACTATATTGTCTCTATAATATATATCTTAGTGTATCTCTATATCTTATAATTAGTCATTCCTTCTACCATTGCCTTTATCCTGCTTTTGTTTCTTTTTTATCATACTTTTTTGAGAGTTCCTTTAGTTACTTGTTGGAAAGTATTTTTACATTGTTTGAGATTATCTCTCAAGGTTTATAATCATTTTTTATACTTTTTGATACTACTCTTGTTATCTCATTTGCCAACGTATTTTCTAAAACTTCTGCAATCGCTATTCTACACTAAAAAACAAACATAAATAATATATATTTGTCTTTTTACTCGAAAAGATTTACGTACTTTTTCAAGGGTATTCTATTTATTAAAAAACACGGCTGGGTTTTTACTTTACTGTTTTTGATTTTACCTCTTCACAGCTTTTTATTACTTTTTTTAATACCTAGTCAACATATTTATTTTTTTATCTTATATTATGTATATTATAAATTGCTGCGGAGAGTGACTCCATTAGCTTTTATCAATTTCTTTTATTTTTCGTTAGCCGGGGATTTAACAAACTTGACCATCGTTGATTTCAAATATTAATTTTCTTTTATAGGGCCCACGTTTCTCTGCTACTTTTTTTAACATTTTTGACTGCAGTTTTTTTTATATTTTTAAATAATGTTTTTAATTCACAGACGTAAAAAATTTGAAAAGTTTTCTGTATATTAGAGTTTTTTCTATCCTTATTTCCCAATACTTCTATCTGTTTTTTTGATTATGTTTAGTCGTAGTAGCTGTTGTTCTTGTCTGCTGCTGACACTATGTAACAGTTTATTGAGATGAATATATGTTTGCTTAAAAACAATTGTATAATATTTTTTTCTTCTTTTATCACTGTCAATAGCGTAAGACTCGTATTAATGTAATTTTTTAACTAAAAGACGTACAAAAAAGAAACGGAACTGAGTTTATTAAAAAAAAATGATTAAAAAATAACTAAAGCTTATATACAAAAGACATTTGCACCTGAAGCTACAACTGCAGTCAAAATCAAATCCAGTTTGTTTATTAATGTCAGTTAAAAAATAGTTTTTATTTGATCTGCATTTGTTTTTTTTGTATAATTAATTTATAATGTAATTTACTTAATTAAGATTATAGTGTGAGAAATACAAGCCAAGAACCAATATTCTTCATTTCGTCTTTTTTCCAGTAAATTAATCTTTTTAGTATGTTTTTCATTATATAGATTGTTTACGTTTTTGATTGTAATAAGATTTTTGTTTTTTTAATGTTTTCAATTTATCTATTCTTTTAGAAACGGTTATAATTTTATTATAAGCTGTAGTTATATTATGTAAGTTTAGTTTAAAGTTATAAAAATGTTGATAAAACAGCAAAATCGATGATAAAGTATGTAAAATTCGTGATAAAAGATAACTAATCATCTAATAATTGATTACAAAAAACTTTAAAAGATTTATTTAACAGCTTCTTTTTTAATATTTAACCGAGAGTATTCGCAGTGTTAATTAAATATGTTTTATTTCACTAGATAGTTATTAAATATTTTGCAGATAATTCGTCATCGAATAATTCTTTGTCAATTTATTATAGGTTGACACTATCATGATATTGAGCGAAAGTACAAGCAAATTTAATATGATAACAAAAAGTTTTTTTATAATAGTCGAAAAATAAAATCTTGAACTAAAAACCGAATCTGAATAGTGGACGTTAACCCCAACGTAAGAAGCTGTACTTGATAAGAAGACGTGTAATAAATAACTTGAAAAACTAAACTAAAAAATAAATACCTGCGGGTTCAGGTCTTAAAATATTTACTTTAAAAATACTTATCTCGTAATATAAACTCTAAAAACTGAAACTCAGGTCTCTAATCGTGAATATTGATTTTAAAATTCAGTTTTTAAAAGTCATAAATAGTGTTCAAAATTTCAAGTTGAATTTTTTTTATGATTTTTTTGCAGGCAGGTTTTTTTAGATTAAAAGTTTATGGTTTAGTCTTGCAGGTGTAATTTTGAGTTCAATATTTCAGTTTATATTTTAAATTTTTGTATTTAAGTTTCGGTTTTTTGAGTTAAATGTTTCAACTTTTGTCTTGCAGGCCTAGGGGTCATGAAACGGTTTTATATTCTGGTTTAAAACCGAAGTATATTAGGCGCGTTGATCATGTTTTGGAGATTATTTTGGGTCTTATGACTCATTGATTATGTCCATAGCTTTCTGATTCGAGTATTATGTTTTTGGATTTTATGTCTCGTGGTTTATGAACAGGGTATTGGGTTCTAGAGTTAACATCCATTGTTTAGATTTTGGTGTCTTGGAGTGAATATTAAAAGTCAGTTTTAGAAAACAAAGTTTTGTTTTATTTATATTAATGTACGGGTTTTAAGATTCGAGTTTTAAAAGCTGATTATAGAATTGGGTTTTCAAGCTTAGGCGATTAAGGAAAAGGTTTTTTAAAATCACGAGTTTGTTTTGTAATGGATATAATTATGTTTTTGAAAGCCCAGCAATTAGATTAGATTTTTTATGTTTAGATTTTCAGATCCAGTTTTCTAAATTCAATTTTTCAGGTTCAAATCTCATGTCTATTTTTTAATGTTCTATGTTGAAGATATTTTCAAATTAAATACTATAAAAAAGTCGGTCTGTGTTATGGTTTTATATTTATTTCCAGCTTTGTTATTTTCAAAAGTGATATTTTTTTCAATTCAATGAGAATACGATACGATGTTCAAAAGTTTTCTCAAATATAACATTAATTAGGCAATTCTTAATTTTTGAATGAAATATGATACTCATCAGCGAAATTTTGACATAACAAAATAATAACTATGTGAAATATTTACTTCAGAAAGCTTTATTTAATCAATTTTATTGATTTCAAAAAACATTTGTTTCCGTGTTATCATTTAAGCCTTGAAGTTGAGTAAATACATCTTGTGAGGCATTGATAGATGCTCTATGAACATCAGTATCAAATCAAAGATTACCATTAATCTTTTACCAGCTTTTTTTTGGTGATAGAATCAATTATATTCATAATTGTAATTACCTTAGACGGTTCCCTATATATGTTTTATATAAAGTGTTTATGTTTTTTCTACAAGACAGTGTTTATTTACGTTTTCTTTTCTTTATAAAAGTTCAGATACAATGTAAAAGAGCTTTAGTGCTTCTTGTATATGGATTATATACCCGGTTAATTCGTTAACAGAAAACATTATTCTGCGTTCATTGGAATATATTTTCAACCGACAAATATAGAGTTTCTTATTAAAATGTAATGTATCCCATTTAATAGTAAAAAACTCTGTTTAATGGTGCATTTTCTCATTTAATATTCTTAGTACCTCACTAATAGTGCATACTTTGTTATTTAATACTGCCATTTTCCTGTAAATATGTTTTTTTAAAATAAGAAAAAAATTTTATTAAATAGTAAGGTATGATATTAAAAAGAAAATACGCTCTATTATATAAGAAACTGACAATATTAAATAGACAAGCTATATTTTTAAATAGAACAAAGGTATTAACGAAGAAAGAGTGCTATTCTTTAATGATGAAAAAGCACTATTAAACGAAAGAACCTGTATATCAACAAACCTATTATATCTTAAAGTTTAATCTTGTTTGATTTGTTTATTACGCTGTTTATATTTTGTGTTTATAACACTTCTTTTTAAATAACAGTCTTCCTTATTAAATCTATCGTTTACTGGCCGAGTAAAAATTTTTTCAGGTTTTTTTAAAAAAAAACACTTGTAAAAACTATCATCTTTTCTAACCAGATGTATAAAAATTCTCTCTTTTATAATCGGTTTCTTTTTTTTGTCTGTGCTTTGATTAGATTGAAAATATTTATTGAAGAGAGAAATAGATAAATTAAACAAAAAAAAGTTTATTTAAATAGAAAAGATTGTTAATTAAATAAAAAAAATTAAGATTAAACATAAAAAAAAGATGTTAATAAAATAAAAAAGTCGCGATTAAAATAGAAAAGGCTGTTATTAAAATATAAATCCTTTTTAACGAACTGTTACAGATATTTCTAAAATTTCAATATTATCTTCAAAACAATAAAAATGATATCTCATATTATTTGTACACACGTATGTTTTTGTATTCAATCGTCTGACGTAAAAATAATTATATGTTACAATTTGAAAATGAAAAAAGCGACATTGTTTTTTATATCGTATATTTTATATTATATTATTGTGTTATGTTTTACTATTAAAGCGATCTGGGTAAAAATTGGCCCGGGAAGGGGGGGGGGGGTAAAAGTTATATTAAAATTAGATAAAAATCATGGATTCTAGAGGATCTCTTTACGATAAAATTAAAAATCGTTATGCTGTATTTTTTTGTTGTTTAAAGTTGGATTTTATAGACTTTTTTTAAAATTGCAAAAAGTGACGAAAAAAAAAAGTTTAAGGTGACTATCTTTGAGGAGTTGGTTTTTTTAAGTTTTTGAGAAACCATATTACATTAAAAATAAAAAATTGGGGGGATTCGATAGTTCTTTTTTGTTGATATAAGGGTCCCTTTATGAAAATTTTTTTTGTTTATTTGTAAATAGTGTCATCAAACCATTATTAAACAAATAAAACTCGTATATGTTGTGAATTGTTCATCAATAAAAGCTATTTTTGTCAATATTAAGAGAATAATTTTAGATAAAAAATGTGGCCTGTTTTGAGGGTATAGAGAGATTGTAAAAATGATTGAAACTTGCTAGAACTAAAAAAAGTTTATAGAAGAAGTGTTTTGGCTAATATTTGGTGTGCTTGAAATTTTTTCTGAGAGAATAAAAAAAGTTGTTGGAGCTTCCGATAACTCTCGAGATGATTTATATCGACACAATTATTAGCAAAGACGTAAAAAAAGATACACTAAACATGTCCGATTGTCAGTGGGGTTATTTTAAAGTGGTTTATATTGCTTATTTACCGAAACAAAAAACCACACAAGAAACTTCGTTGACACCAAACACAAGAGTATAAACACTCAAACAAAGAGTGTTTGTAGTCATATTTGATAAAATATATCAAATCACGCGGTAAAAATTTTTAAAAAAACTAAAAGTACTACTTTGAAGAGTTCAAATTTTTAAAATTTTAAAAAAAGCTTTTTCAGAGGCCTTGCGACGAAATTCAATTTTATCGTCTTCTAATAAAGATTTTTAACTATCCACTTTTTAATATAACTTTTACGCCCCCCCCCCCCCCAGACCAATTTTTGTCAAAATTTTTTCATTGTTTCGAAGTCAAACGAAAAAAACACAAGCGTTGTATGTTTTTTGGACTTGATAAATTAAACAAAAACGATTTCCAAGCACGTTTAATTAAAGAAAAAATTAAAATAAAAGTAATTATATCTCTGATGGGTTTCTGAAGTTTTAGGCGAAAAATAATAAATACATACAGGATATATTTCCCAGAGTTTATGAGTGTTAATTGTTAATTGTGATTTTTCATAATTCTTTTTAAGTTGATGCGGGGTTGTGTATATGTTTCGAATTTTATCGATAAGACTAGAAATATGTCTTTTAAGCTTTCCCTCAGATCTTACACTATTGTAGATAGAAAATCACCTTTCCCCTGAATTTTACACTATTGTAATATAGAAAAACTGATTCACGTCTCAAAAAAAATCATGTCAAAAAAAAATGAAAAAAAATTTAACAAAATACATGAAAAAAAACAGTCAAAAATATGAAAAAAAGCATAAAAAAAAATTTAACAAAATACATGAAAGTTAAAAACAATCAAAGATGTGAAAAAAAACATAAAAAAAATTTGACAAAAAATATAAAACAAACAAACATGTTAAAAAAATGAAAAAAAAAGTAAAAAATAAATAAAAAAACTGCGAGTGGGGGGGGGGGGGGGGGGGGGGCGAGAAAAAATAAAAAAAAAAAAAGAAGAGGGGGCGGGGGAAGTGGGTATGTTGTGAAACAGCCCTGGGCTTGAAGGTTTTTTT